>CM024239.1:87560345-87840331 GCA_013421045.1 Propylea japonica | reverse complement strand
CTTTTGCGACCAAAATTTCCAATCTGCTCAGCATTGCAACTTCAAATCGATAAGTTCAGAAGAATTCAATCGACAAATTGTGGAGCGCATCCAAATTACAGAGATTATCCCGGGAATACCTATCTATCTTTTATTACATATTTCAATAAAGTCTTCAGGATAACATCTGAAGCACAACGCCTAGAAGCAGCGTTTAACAGAATGTTTTCAACATTATCGCGCCAATATCTTCATGAAGATATCAACCAATAATCATAGGCTTGGTGGTACTGAAAAAGAAAGCATTCAGGAGCCATACAGATACCTAACTATGAAAAAATCAATAAACCATTCCATACTAACTTACGACTGCAACATGATACCGTATAGATTACTGTGAGAAAAATGCCGCAGTAGAAAGCCTGACAGGTTTCAATAGATAGTAGGTTCTACAGTATAAATTATACGAATACGCATTCCTCTATGGTTAGTGGTCACTTCCTTTACTTGAGTTTATGTTATCTAACAATGAATCCAAGGCAATAAACCTATTGTGTTGGAATAAAAGCGCGGTTCATAACAAATAAATCTGAACCGATTTGTCAGAGCCGGCTTGTTGCAAGGGATTTATGGCTTTGAGTTTTTTCAGTCACTACCGGACCTATCGAAGTCGTGAAAAGCAAGAGTGAGCGATACCTAGTATATGGAGCTTTTTGAAGTGGAACACAGTTGCAAATCTGAGTCATAATCTCGAAATCGATTAATATCAAGTTTCATATTCGTATTGTCTTAAGCGTCAGTTATGCAATGCCTAGTTTGTGGACATGTTCAGATTGAAGAACTAGAGTACTATAAACTTAATAAATGCTCTACAGCAATTTTAAACCAAGAAACTTTTTTATTACCTGTTTTCAAATTATTACATTGAAGAAACAAACGCAAACTACATTCAGATAAATGTATTTTCAAATTCAAATCAAAATCATTCACTCGTAATAGATAAAGTTCCATGATAAAATCTAACGATTGAAGGTTATGTTTTCGATGAGTAGTTCAAAAGTGACACTGTAAATAAGAAACTTACAAGAACCATTCCAGAATTGCATTATTTACGAATCTGTAAGTCGGCCACTTACAGATCAATCGTACGCTACAGTATCGTAACTTACAGATGAAAAGCAGAGAACCATCATTAGCCTAAAGTCGCGATCACACTATGCCGAACGACATCATTCGACACGTTGAGAGCCAACACGTTCGAATCAACATCGGTGTGGCCGTGAATCATTCGATTCGACTTCCTTTGATCCGGACCGCGCTCATTCGGGTTGAGAGCGACATGATTCGATTCGACTTCTACAACGTCCACACTTATTCGACTTCGTCGAACGACACAAGTCGAATGATGTCGTTCGGCATAATGTGGATGCGACTTAAGACTGTAACCTTTTTCATCACCAAATCAGTAAAATAATTTAGTTCATGAACGTCAAATCGAATCGAAAATGTAAACACGACTCTTCGAACAACTTAACAGCAACAGGACGTCCAGAGCGATGTTGCCAAACTGACAGAATTGTCTATAGCAGACTCTAGTTGTCACAACCATAGTAGGAAAGCCGTGGACCATTTAGTATCCAAATACGGAATAAAGATACGGCACAAATTCGTAACGCCGAATAACGCGTTTATCAACAGATTCAACTTGGCTGCGTCAACAAATGCGTGAAGTATCTCTAGGTTTACTTCTTACTTTGCGTCCACACACAGCATTAGCATAACATGTGCTCTGTGGTTTCTATGACCGATTAACATAACCTACAGATATCGCAGTTTTCCTTACCGATCTTGTGCAGGTAATAACTCAGAAAACGATGATCTGTGAGAAGCCCAGTAAGCAGCCTCCGCTGGATTTTTGTCAACAACGGAGCTTGTTGAGCACTAATCACTAATAGGCATTCAACCTATTGTGTTGGCATAAAAGCGCGGGTCATAACAAATAAATCTGAACCGATTTGTCAGAGCCGGCTTGTTGCAAGGGATTTATGGCTTTGAGTTTTTTCAGTCACTACCGGACCTATCGAAGTCGTGAAAAGCAAGAGTGAGCGATACCTTGTATAATATGGAGCTTTTCGAAGTGGAACACAGTTGCAAATCTGAGTCATAATTTTACTGCGAAATCGATTAATATCAAGTTTCATATTCGTATTGTCTTAAGCGTCAGTTATTCATTACGCGCTTGTGGTCAATTGGAACGATGACTACTTTTCTGTAGTGCAACCAATGAGGTCCTTAGTGCTTTACCACAGTTTGTTATATTGTTATAGTTTGAAAGGGGTTACAGTTCACTGCGACCTAAATGTCTGTTGTGCTTCTTTACAGAGCTGTTCTCATCACACCCTTTACAGCTCGCATTCCAGTTTTAGAGATCTGATGAATGATGCGTCACCATACTAGAAATACATTTAGCCCTACTCCATCACCAAATCAGTAAAATAATTCAGTTTATGAACGTAAACTCGAAACCAAAATGTAACTACGACTCTTCGAACAACTAAACAGCCTCAGATAGTCCAGAATCATGTTGCCAAACTGACTAATTGTTATCCCAATACGAAAAAATGATTCGGCATAAGTAAACAACGCCGAAAATTATTCGCATTCATAAACACATTCTATCTTACTGCGTCAACAAATGCGTGATGCATCTCTAAGTGAACTTGTTACTTTGCGCCCACACATTGCATTGGCATAAAATGTGCTCGGTGGTTTCTTTGGCCAATCAACATAACCTACAGATATCGCAGTTTTCCTTACCGATCTCGTGCAGGTAATAACTCAAGAAACTATGATCTGTGAGAAGCCCAGTAAGCAGCCTCTTCTCGATTTTTGTCAACGATTGAGATTGTTGAGCTTTCCGCCAGAGGCGACACAAATCCTAGCTCTCTTACACTCATCACCAGTAGGCATTTAACCTATTGTGTTGGAATAAAAGCGCGGGTCATAAGAAATAAATCTTAACCGATTTTTCAGAGCCGGCTTGTTGCAAGAGATTTGTGACTTCGTGTTGATATCTCAGGAAAAAATTATCTGTGATAAGCCCAGAAAGCAGCCTTATCTCGTTTTTCGACAGCGATAGAGCTTGTTGAGCGTTCTATTTAGAAAGTGCAATCTGTTTTTCTGCTTTTCTTTGCCTTAACTGTGAGTCATAATCTCACTGCAAAATATATTCATACATCTTAAGTCCATTTCACGAGAGTAAAAGTGAAGGAACCTCTTAGCCCCGCCTACCGCTATAACCTATTTATCGTTAATATGGCAGAGTAGACATCTATCTCTCGTTTAAAGGATTTTCCAATAATAGGTGTTATATTGAATAGCCCGCTATTTCGATAGATATAACGTTTAAAGCTGTTATTTTTTTAAATTTGACGAGTACAAGCTACGTCATCAATAAAAATGGAATGAAACACGCTTCAAGACCGCATTGAAAGTATTAAAATTCATTATAAAAATTGTGAAAAATTGGCAGAGACGGTTCGTAAAACTCGAACATTTTTGGGTCGTCATGAAGCACCTTGTCGAACCACAATAAAAAAATTAGTGGAAAAATTCGAGCACTTGGGACAAGTTAGTGATGTGAAGAATGAAACCAATGCACGTGGCTCAAGACGGCCGAGAATATTACTGCTGTAGTCGAAAGTGTTGACGAAACCCAGGTTTGTCCATTCCTTGTCGTTCTTTGAAAGTAGGCATTCCACAAACGTCATTACACCGTATTTTGCATAAATATTTAGGTCTCAAGGCTTATAAAGTTCAGTTAACACAAGAACTCAAGCCGGCCTATCATAAACAACATCGTTTCCTTGCTGATTGGGTCGTTGAAATGCATAAAAATGATCCGAAATTCCATCGAAAAATCATCTTTTCTCCATTTCCACCTCGGTGGCTTCGTCAACAAGCAAAATTCTCGCATCTGGGGCTCAGAAAACCCAAAAGTTATTGTTGAAAGATCTTTTGCAAGAAAGGTTTTCGGACCATGTTATCTGAATTGGCCACCGAAATCTTGTGATTTAACACCTTGCGACTTCTTCCTTTGGTGCCACGTACAAGGGTCTACGCCAGGTCTAGATATTGTCCTGTGAGCGTGGTCGTGGTGGTCATTTGCCTGATATTATTTTCCACTATTAACGGCATAGATTATTCACTATAATGAAAAAAACATTCGATCATTTATATCGAAAACTGGTATTCGTCTTTGAATATCAAAATAACACCTCTTATTGGAAAACTGTTCACTAGTCCGATCGCGCGCGGATAAGAACGCCAACGATTGAATGTTCTATGGAGAAGAAGGGGCTAAAGTTTCTCTATTCAGAAAAAATGATAAACTCCAAAAAAAAATTACAGAATGGCGGAAGACCTGAAATGTTCCAAATTTTTTTTAGCGGTTGTCAAATTGACTTTTATTTTCTGAATGAACACAATTTTCTAAGAATTTCTGTGAAAAAATTTTTTCAAAAATCGAACACAATTTTTTTTTACATGTCTACAGCGATGAAAAAATTTCACTCGAAATGGATGAAATTTTGTACAATTGTACTTCTTGAATTATCAATCATGAATATGAAAACAGAATTGTAAAATATCGAACGGTTTCGTTACTACAGTCATTCAAATGTTTCGTTCAGACCTCTGAAATAATGAAAAAAAAATTGTTTTGAGTTTTAGAGTCAAAATAATTAAATTATTGGCATGTCCAAACATTCTAGACGAATGTATGCAAAAAAATCAGTGAAACTCAGTTGGGACTCGAACCGACGTAGGTATTTAATAGGGAAATGGAACTGCACTAAGGATATTAATATTCGTTGCCAGGCAACGGTAGTTAGTAGTTCATAGAGTTTGACTACTGGCTAAATTATATTCACTGAAATTCAAATTAAATGTCCAACTCTATGAACTACGAACTACCGTTGCCTGGCAACGAATATTAATATCCTTAGAACAGTGCCATTTCCCTATTTGATACCTACGTCGGTTCGAGTCCCAACTGAGTTTCACTGATTTTTTTGTATACATTCATCTAGAATGTTTGGACATGTCAATAATTTAATCATTTTGACTCTAGAACTCAAAACAATTTTTTTTTTCATTATTTCAGAGGTCTGAACGAAACATTTGAATGACTGTAGTAACGAACCGTTCGATATTTTACAATTATTCTGTTTTCATATTCGTGATTGATAATTCAAGAAGTACAATTGTACAAAATTTCATCCATTTCGAGTGAAATTTTTTCATCGCTGTAGACATGTAAAAAAAATTGTGTTCGATTTTTGAAAAAAATTTTTCACAGAAATTCTTAGAAAATTGTGTTCATTCAGAAAATAAAAGTCAATTTGACAACCGCTAAAAAAAATTTGGAACATTGCAGGTCTTCCGCCATTTTGTAAATTTTTTTTCGGAGTTTATCAACTTTTCTGAATAGAGGACCCAAAAATACTGAGATTTGACCAAAAACCGTTACTTTAAGTGTTATACATAACTGACCACACTCATAAGAATCTTGCTCAAAAATGATGTTTAAAAACTTGTATCTCGCTTATGCTTCGAAAACGGGATATATTGTATAAGGGAAAAATGATTCTCCCGATATCCTCTACACGAAAATATATGTTTGTCCAGTTTATGATGAAACACCCTGTAGATAATATAGTTTCATATCTGTGTTACCACAATAGAGCTACTTATTTGCCTGGGAATATAACCTCCTTCTCGAAGTTGCATATTAGCAACATGGCTCGCCTAGACTCCGGATATCGGAATTTTTCAACAGATCTTGTGCAAGTGACATCTCACGAAACGGCCTGTGGGCTAAGTAATAAGCATCTTTTTCTCGACTTTGACTACGATATATCTTGTTGGGCCTTTTCTTCTGACGATTTATAGTAAAAAAATATTCATCTGACTGAAAAATTATTCTCAACATATAATTCTTCCCCGAGTATAGGTATCGAAGTGAATAAAATTAAGACAGCGTTCAAACTGACAATGTTCTATAATTTCATTATTTCTATTGTGAATTCATGAAATTTATCGCTCGGAAATCTTCGTAAACTTAAACAGAATATTCAATTGCGAAAGTTGGACTATTTAATCCATGTAGATTTCATGGTTCAATCACTCCATCTCGACATTGTACAGAAGGCAAGTCAGCTCGCTAAAATTTTAAAATCTAATTGGAACTTTGGAGGCATTAAATTGATTGGAGAGTATCATCCGCCGTCGGAGTAGAAGAGTTGATGCTCACAGAGGTAGAATCCTCTCCCGAAGAATCGAAGGAAACTCTGTAATAGTTAAGGACTTCGGCTTTGAGTTGGGTCGTCCAATACTCGAATCGAATGATCAAATAACTCAACAAGGGGGGGAATGTAGTTAAGGTAATTTCCAGCAAAATTAATATTCTTTAGCATTTCCATGGAACTTTTGGATTGCAGTCTTTCAGGAGAAGGTTTTTGGATTGGGATCCTCCTCTCTTGCGAATTGTTATCTTATATCTAATGTGATAACACGTGTATACAAAAAATTTAAGAAAAGCCCTGAGCAGTAGCTTTTGAGCGCTCGTTCATTGTTGGGGTAATAAGTCTATTACCTCTTATTTTAATACGGTACTTGAAATTGATACCAAATATACAGGGTGTTCCTAAATTGAATGTACAAACGAAAAGGGGAGATTCCTCAAGTGAGTTTAAGAAAAAAAAGTCCCATAAACATGGGGTCACAAACGTTTCGTTTTCGAGATACAGGGTGTTAAAGTTTTAATCAAAAACTTGTGTTGATTATAAGACTTTATCGAATCTTTAGTGCCGTTTCACATGAAGCGTATCATCAGAGCTGACTGTCAGCATAGGAATTCAGCGCTGATGATCCGTTTCGATGTGTTGACTTCCAATGCGGCGGATCCTCCGTTGTCAGTTGAAATTCAATCGGCAACACAGAAAGCAATATTAGCTCGTACGCGTCATACGCGCCGAGAGCAAGGGCTCGTCGTATGGCCGTCGTATGGAATCAACCGCTCCGATCATCCGCGCTTCATGTGAAATGCTACATTCATTGCATGGTACTAGTAGGAGAGCTGGCACGAATTTTTGGGTAGGTATTTGAGGCAAGCTGAAAACTTGTCAGATGCCTCTCCTATTATATCCCAACTCGGGATTGCAGATCTGGCCGGTGAGTAGCGGGGCTAAATCAACCCCTACATTTTTAATGGCCTGGCAGGTAGAAAGCCCTACCGAAATGATCTGTCTTTTTGGGAATCTTATTTTTTAGTTATAAGTAACACTCCATTAAAATTTCAAGCTGTCTCAAAAACATTTTTTATAATTTTTTGCAACATATTTTTGCACGCGTCTGGCAATGTTAAAACCCTGATTAAATTATTTGGCAGCTTGAAATTTTAATGGAGTGTTACTTATAACTAAAAAATAAGATTCCCAAAAAGACAGATCATTTCGGTAGGGCTTTCTACCTGCCAGGCCATTAAAATGTAGGGGTTGATTTAGCCCCGCTACTCACCAGCCAGGTCTGCAATCCCGAGTTGGTATATAATAAGAGAGTAATCTGACAAGTTTTCAGCTTGCCTTAAATACCTACCCAAAAATTCGTGCCAGCTCTCGGACTATACTTGGTTATCCGTCCGGATGATCAGCGCTGATGATACGCTCCATGTGAAACGGCACTTATGAATCATCGCTACAGATCAGGAAAATTTCCATAAAAACTGGCACTGAATTCATTCACCACAGCTTACAAAGTGGCCTTCCCATCATAATTTGGATTTTTACGAGGATTTCGAGATAATCGTTCAAAATTTCTTTTCGCGAAACCGTTGGTAGATACAACAGAACTACAAGAGACTGAAAAGTTTAGTATAAGAACAAAGCTTCTTTTTACATTTTTTCAAATTTACAGTTGCTCACCAAAAAAAAGTTCTGCAGAAGAACAGGAGGTAGTGTTCCAGAAAAAATATCACCCTGTAGATCTTTTATCGAAATTGCCATGTCACGTGATGAGAACTCTCAAATGTAATATCTATGCCAAATTTCAGTTGAATATCTTGTGAAGTGTAGATACTATGAGAAAAAACTTGAAAAAATTTTCAACTTCAACACTCTGTATCTCGAAAACGAAACGTTTGCGACCCCATGGTTATAGGACTTTTTTTTCTTAAATCACTTAAGGAATCTCCCCTTTTTGTTTGTACGTTCAATTTAGGAACACCCTGTATAAATGCAGAATCTCAGCCAAATCGGAAATATAGTCTGGAAATAACTCAGAAAATGAAATATGTGGAAAATATATTAAAAAAAATTAATTCTATGGCTCTGATGATGCGATCCTCTAAAAATTCCGAATGAACAATCAGTATATCAGTTTCCCTTCACGAAATAAATTTCACTCAAATCGGATGTTCTGATATGGAAATATAAAGATTTTTCTTTCAATATTCCAATTGAATTTTAAATGGTTCTATTTACACTATGGCCACAAACTTTCACATGAAAATTCAGTATATTAGTTTCCATTCACAAAAGAAATTTCACTCGAATCGGATAACCTGTTATGGAAAGATGAAGATTATTCTTTTCGATATTCCAATTGAATTTTCTATGAATCTGTTACCACTATGGACACGAAAATTTGAATGAACATTCAGTATATCAATTTCCATTCACAAAATAATTTCACTCGAATCAGATATCTCTTTATGGAAATATGAAGTTTTTTCTTTTCAATCTTCCAATTGAATTTTGTATGGTTCTGTTGACACTCTGGCCAAAAAATTTTGCATGAGGCTTAATATGACTAATATGAGCATTGAGCATCTTGCATTTGTCCGCAACATTTCATTTCGATCGATTTTGTTTTGTCTGAGATATTGGGGAACAAAAACTTTGAATCTCCATATTTTATCGAACACCCTGTACGATTTGGCTGGTTAACGAACTTAACCGTAACTGTGCGCGGGTAAACGGTGGAAGTGATATATAAAACCACATTTTCTCAATAATGAAAGAATACGCTTGTGCCCAGGTAAACAGTGGAAGTCATATATAAAACCACATTTTCCCAAAGAAATGTGACTGTGCGCGGGTAAACGGTAGGGGTGATATAGAACCACCTTTGTTGGAGCAATGAGACTATTATCTCAAAATTTTATATGGGGTTGACATTGATACCAAATAAAAAATGCCGAATCTCAGCACAATCGGAATATGGGAAATAATTCAAAAATGCAATATGTAAAAAATAAGTAATTAACAATATTAAATTCTATGGTTCTGATGATGCGATCCACTTGAAATCTTACATGAACATTCAGTTGATCAATCTTGATTCACATAATAAATTCCACTTGAATCGGTTATTCTGTTATGGAAATATATAGATTTTTTTTTCGATAATCCAATTGAATTTTTAATGTTTTTGTTGACACTATGGCCACAAAACTTTGCATAAAAACTCAGTATATCAGTCATCATTCACAAAAGGAATTTCACCTGCATCGGATAACCTGTTATGGAAATATAAAGATATTTTTTCAATATTCCAATTGAATTATAAATGGTGCTGTTAACAATATGGCCACAAACATTCAGTGTATCAATCTTCATTCATAAAATGAATTTCAATCGAATCGGATATTTTTTTACGGAAATATGACAGACAGAATTGCGTTTGACCTCGGGTTTTTCATCAGGGAGTCGAACTCTACCGTTTGAGGCCATTTTCGGCTCGAAATTCGAAACCTACAGACATTTTGGCAAAACTATAAAGCACTCGCTTAAGTAGAACGACGCCGACGGCTCAAAATCTTGTTTGCCCAATTGAATGAACGAATTACTTACTAAGATTAGGAATTAAGCCACTGTGATTTCTAGCCAATTAAATATTCGATAGCGTCAAAGTTTTGGATGGGAGTATTCCGTGATTTTTTTAAGTGTTTCATTAGACGTTTTCGAGGAAGGAATTGTACTGCAGATTCAAGATTTTGGACTTTCGTTTTAGAGTACATGAACTTTAAATGTAAAATATTTTCAAGAAGAATCTACTTCCGGTTTCACCGGAAACGAATGTAACTTCGTTATTTCAAATGCAACACCCTGTATATTCATACATATTCGAATTCTTCGTTCAATTCTACACAGTTTTGATGTATGATATGTGCAACCGCTCAAGCGTTTCTTGAATTATAGCCTGATTATCAAATTTTTTGAAAAAAAGGTTGTCACAAATTAGTGTCCATATCTTCAAAATCCCTCATTACAAGAATTTTTTTCTGCGAAAGTGGAACAAAAGAAAGTACGCTGATAGTGTTTCTTGTATAACTTATGAGGAAATATTATACAGGGTGTCTGACAAAGGGCCCCAAAGTGAGCCTCAATAAAACTATGAAATCTCACTTTTTTCAAATGGCAACCCTATATAATTTTGTAATTCCAATTGATTGCTCGTCAAAAACCAGTTATGGTGTCCCGAACATTTCATCCCTCTAAAATAAGTATTTTTGCCGTTATTCAATAAAATTCGAATTTCACGATTAAAGACAGGTTTCGCACAGTTTGTAACTTGCATTTTTGAAGTAGGCTATGTTAGGAACTGTCATTCTTACTTTTTTTACAGATCAAGCACTAAGCAGAACATGCAATAATGATTTCACTGTAAGGATGTACCAAGGGTATGTTCTTTATTTGCGGCAAATGTAACAAATTCCTAGAAAAGGTAATTAGAAATTCAACGAACGAAATTCACATTTACTGACTTTTTTTGTTAAAGATGGTAAACGTGGATTTCTTTCGTTGAAAGTTCTGACTGCCCTTTCTAATATTTTGTTACATTCACCATAAATGAAGAACATATTCAATACATCACTGTTACTGTAATTCATATTTTGCATAGGGCCCGATTAATCAAAAAAGTTTAAAAGACAGTTCTCTAAAATGCATTATAAATCAACAGACAAAAACTTCTATCCTAATAAATCTATGGTTAGATTGATTCAATCCTGAATTTCGAATTTTATTCAATAACGGCAAAACTACTGATTTTAGAGGCATGAAATGTACGGGACACCCTAACTGGTTTTTGACGAGCCATCGATTGGAATAACAAAATTAGAGGGTTGCCATTTGAAAAAATGGAGATTTTATAGTTTTATTGAGGCTCGCTTTGGGGCCCTTTTTGAGACATCCTGTATAATATTTCCTCAAAAGTTATACAAGAAACAGTATCAGCGTACTCTCTTTTGTTCCACTTTCGCAAAAAAAATTCTTGTAATGAGGGATTTTGAAGATATGGCCACTAATTTGTGACAACCTTTTTTTCAAAAATTTGATAATCAGGCTTATAATTCAAGAACCGCTTGAGTGGTTGCACATATCATACATCAAATCAGTGTAGAATTGAACCAAGAATTCGTGTTGCATTTGAAATAACGAAGTTACATTCGTTTCCGGTGAAACCGGAAGTAGATTCCCCTTGAAGATATTTTACAATTAATGTTCATGTACTCTTAAACGAAAATCCAAAATCTTGAATCTGTATAACAATTCCTTCCTCGAAAACGTCTAATGAAACACTTAAAAAAATCACCCTGTATAGGTTTTTGTATAAAAAATTAATATTTGAATCTTATATCTGATGTGATATCTTGTGTGTTTGGAAAAGCAGATATTATGCTTACCTGACTAGGCCGGCAAGTGAATATGATTTCGATAATTCGAGAAGGTCGAGCGTATTTTATGATCACGTTATTTTCGAGTCTTTACAGGGTTAGCGAATAACCAATCTAGATTAATAATTCTGACGTTGGAATTCTAACCAAAGTAGATGGTTTCATCAATTTTGAAATTAAAATATGTTAGGTTATGAGGTTATATCCGAACACTACTTTAATCACTCTGTGCTCCCGATTTGTGAATAACAACCATGATTTAGCGATCTGAGATCTACGATGTTATTACCAAATGCACATATGAAAAGCAGCAGCGATGAAGTTTCTTCAAGTTTGTCGTGAAAATATTGTATGCAACACGTCCGGAAATATTTTTTTGGAACCCGCCTACGACCTCATTTTTCGGACTTGTATACGTAATTCACTTCTTCCATAAAAACGAAACAAATATCCACAAGATCCCGAAAACTAAAAATAAATTATATTCATCGATTGTCAAATTCTAATTCACGAAAAAATCACGTTCCATAATTGTAGCTTCGTGCTAATTCTTTTCCAAGATATGGTGATCAAAGTTAACTCAATGCCAAAGTCATGATAGTTGAACAGTTCACAGAGACTACAATTTGCCATCTTGCTGGAAAGCTTGACGTCTTCATTTAGCCATTTACCTTCATTCAATCTTGATAAAACTTACATCATTATACAGAAATTTCAGAATCTTACTTGTTTTTCAACTCGAAAGCATGTTTATCGACAACAACTCTAGAAATCGAGATTAGATGAGAAGCAGGCGGATAAAAAGGGTCTGTCCGAAAGATTGAAATATTACTACGGTAATTATCTTAATTTATTGATTCCTACCTACAAGTTCCTTAATTTACATACTTGTTACATCGTTGGTCAGTTGGTGAGAAGAGAGCGAACAAGGGTTTTATCACTGCCAAAACACGTAATTTTTCTTTTTTCAGATAGTGATCCATGTTTTGTTGTCCCGTATGGAAACAAACCTATCACCCATAACGAGAGTTAGAAAAATTTATTTTGTGGAACAGGTGAAGACATCTTGTTATCGTGTTTAAAGGATATAAAATAGGGAATTCGTTGAGTTATGGTGGATATTGAAATTCTCACACCTAAGTTCCAGAGATAAATATATGGAAATTTCTAATGAAACTTTATTCCGTGAACGTATTCTACGAGATTGTTTCACTACCATTACGTACATACTTGAAAAATTAAATGAGCTATCTGTCAAGTGTTTGATTGTTTGGCTTTTCACTGACGAAAATTCAGCATAGTATGATAAAGGTGAAACACTCAGAATTGTCTATATCTCGGTAACGATTAATTGTAGAGAGGAACTGATTAACGTTTTGAAACGAGCATAATGAAAGCTAAACGCAGATACGTCACTCGCTAGAGCGTGACAATAATTTTTATTAGAAAATCTTCAAAGTGTAACTGGGCAAAAGAAAGACTGGTGAGCTCAACGAAAGCTTTCGAATGACTCCAATATCGGAAAGATCCGTTTAGGGTTCCCTCCTGGTGTCATGTTACACCAGCAGGGCATTTTGAGATGTCTATAGCTCGATGTACATAACATAGGTGGGTAGAATAAACTGAGTGCTGAGCAAAACGTAGCGAAACAAGAGCTGAATGAGGGCATACAATTTTTAAAAATCCTTGAAATTGCCCTGCTGCTATAAAGCCGAAGGTTATGTCATTATTTCAATGAAATTTCAGTGAAACTTTCAAAAAAATTTCATAAAACTTGACATTATGATCAAAGTGCCCATGATAAAACAACAATTACCAATAATATCTTCGATGAAACTTAATGCGCTCTGCACATCTTGGTGTCATGTCAATATGTTTATTGAACATCTTTCAATTTTCTGTATTGGATATTTTCAAACACCTTGAAGTTGCTGTCAGAATTTTCGTTCAGGGGGGGGGACCGATGAAAATATTCATGTGTACCTAGTCTCATTTTCAAAAGTTTAATCATTTTATTTTTGCTTGAAAGCAGAATCAATTAGATTCTGAAAATTGACTGTATCTACTGATACACAGGTAGAGAAGTTTACATGCAGAGAAATCTCGGGGGAGGTCCATCAAATCAAGGTGATCGTTGATGAAACTCACTTTCATGATGCTCTTATCACGTGAGGGGTTTTGTCATTATTTGAATGAAACTTGCTATGAATGAGTCGCTTGAAACTCTCCTGGAAAATTTTATTAAACTAAACCTTATGATAGAAGTTCCTCTGAAATTATTTCATACCTTTAAATGATGACATAAGAAAATTCAAAAAAATCCTCGATAAAACTTCATGAACTCAGATCCATTTGAGGTCATTAATGTATATTTTCCGCCGACCTCGAAATAAAAGGTGCTTTTAATGTGTACGAAATTGAGCATTAATGACCCATTTTAATGCTCGATTTTTTGGCTATTTTAATGTGCAATCCTCATGGCAACCGTTCACAAAGTATTCAGAAGAACTACGAGAAATGTCAAAACTCTACTAGAACATAGAAACATAGAAACTTTACGTCAAATATATGTCTTGTGCGCGATTGAGAATGTATTTCAATCAAGTATTTATACACTATTCATGTTGGAAAAATCTTGTAATAAACTCGGTTATTAATCGAGCGACTAATGGTCTCGAACTATCAACGCGTTCGCTCCGCTCACGCATTAAAATATCTTGACCATTAGTCGCTGTCTTTAATAACCTAGTTTACTAAATAACTATTTCAAAACACTTGAATGACCAATCAAGTTCCGATGGAATGACATTCCACTTCACAATAACCAACAACAAAATCTTTTATGAAACTTTAGTGGAAGTCTGATAACGTTGACAAAATTTTGTGGCAGATTAACCATTATTCAATAATTCATAGTTAAATCGAATGCAAATGCATATTCGTTGATGAAATTCACTTATGTGTATAAATTCAAATAATCGATTTGATCAGTTTCTGTGAAATCCACCATTTTCACTGTGAACAGTGCCATAGTGAATTTTGAGTTGCATTTCATATCAAACTAATGATACAACCAAATCAACGGTTTGATTCAGACAGAGCCGGAACTAGGATTCTAGCGCCTGTGGCAAACTTTCAAAATGCGCCGTGTGGTACGTAGCGCCGTCTCGTTGAAAATAAACGTTGTCCAGCCTCATTTTCCGAAAAGTAAGGTCCAATGACTCCGCCGGACCATAAACCGAACCAAACAGTCACACGTTGAGGATAGAGAGGCTTTTCAACAATAACTCTTGGATTTTCCGAGCCCCAGATGCGACAATTTTGCTTGTTGACGAAGCCACCGAGGTGGAAATGGGCGTCATCACTCAAGATGATTTTTCGATGGAATTCCGGATCATTTTCATGCATTTCAACGACCCAATCAGCAAAGACACGACGTTGCTGATGATCGGCCGGCTTGAGTTCTTGTGTTAACTGAACTTCATAAGCCTTAAGACCCAAATCTTTATGCAAAATACGGTGTAATGACGTTTGTGGAATGCCGAATTCCAAAGAACGACGAGGAATGAACGAACCTGGATTTCCTTCAACACTCTCGGCTACAATAGCATTATTCTCGGCTGTTCTTGAGCGACGTGCACAGGTTGTTTAGCTTTACATCACCAACTTGTCCCAACAGCTCGAATTTTCAGCAATTTCTTCATTGCGGTCCGACAAGGTGCTTCGCGAGACCCAAAAATGTTCAAGTTTTACGAACCGTCTCTGCCACATTTTCACCATTTTTATAGTAAATTTATGTTTTCAATAGCGGGCTATTCAAAATATATATATATATATTCTTTTGAAATCAAGAGCTAACATAATACAATACATAAAACAAAAATAAAAAATCCCTAACTGAGGTTGGTGCAAAACGGGGAACCATACTATTTTTTCGTATGATACCAGAGCTCAGGAAAAAACCCCAGTAGAAAAAACCCTGTCTCACCGTTTCAACAAAAATAACACTTAAAAACTATTAGAATATTGAAGGTTTTCTTCTTTATTAAATCCAAATGAACGATAACCCTCTCCAGGATGCCTTCGGAATTCTGAATCTGAAACGAAAAAATCAAAGCAGAAAAAAGAAACAGAAAAAATTAAATGATTAAAGCTCTATTAAATCGATTTAAAATTAACAACCCAATTCAAAAATGACTCGGTAATTTCATGTATAGCTCTCAATCCATCCTGAAATTTATATATGGAACAATTATTTATCAGGTGTTCAATTGTCTCCTCTGCTTCAAAATAACACCTCTATTTGGAAAACCCTTTTTTTGAAGAACTTTTTTAATGACAATAATCCCCCATATTTTTTAAAAGGTAATGAACAATGCACCGAGTCGTGTTTCGCGCCATTTTCTAGGATTTTGTTCCGTTATGGTAGCGTTCGTTCACTACGTGTTTCTCAATTTTGTAAACTGATAAATACGCCACTTTAAATAAAGAGCTTGTAATCAATCTTTATTTAAAATGGAATATATCATATTTCACATTTTGCGCCCCTAAGTCGTTTGCGCCCGTGGCAAATGCCTCCCTCGCCACGCCCACGGTCCGGTTGGATTGATTATATCGATTTAAATATAATCTGAAAGCATTCTGCATTTCTAAGAAACTTAAAGGTTTTCGCTTCCAGTCTCTGAAACAGAAATAATTAAAAAAAAATTAATTGAGATGAAGTGCTTCTTAGCACTTATTCGTCAGGTTTTGAAAAAATTGTTGCCCAACTGTAAAACTAAAAAAGGAAATAAATTAAAAGGATAATGCAACGTTTCGGCGTCTATATCAGATACCTTCTTCAGACAAACTTGTAAATCTTTTGAATTGTGTGTTTTTTTTTACAGGAGCACTTCATCTTAATTGAAATATTTTTAAATATTTCTGTTTCAGAAACTGGCAGTGAGAACCTATTACAGCTTTAGAAACGATTTTATTCTCTGCTCATTTTCTGTGAAATCCATCAGTGCTCTGTTGAAGAATATATTTTTTTAGTTTTTGCCGTCGCAGAATTTCCAGTTGCATTTCATCAGTTGTTGTCTTCAAGGGCGTCCCCACATAATCCTTAGTCGCCAGGTGTATAATTAGTCGAAACTACCGCAGCAGTACTTGCAGTTAACAAATGCATTGGGGACAACAAGCAAGATCGGACTCATTCGAACTGGACTCGTAGAGATCAAAGGCATGATTATCTCTGAGGTAACGGTCCAGCATCCGGCGCTTAAGTATCAAAGTGGAGCGACCCATCCGTTTGTAAATATATGGTTTGGTAATTTTTTCAAAACTTCTGTTCAATTAATGCCGGTAATTTATGGCGTTTCGTTATTTTCAACAGAATCACGTCATTTCTGACGACAAATTCGTTGAAAGTGTAATCATTATTTGTGTATTTTGTGTTTGCGTAAAGAGACATGTGATATGCTGCATCGTATGGTTATTTCCGCAAATTATTTTGAGCTCATGGTGGTATCTTCACTTTTTCCGTTGAAATATATTTCATTCCGGTTAAATCAAAGTCGTTGTATGAAGTATAATGTCGGTGATTCTTTTTGTCGAGTATATGAGATTTACTGCTCTATTCTTATATCATTCTTCTCATTACGATTCAACACTGAATTCTTTCCAATCTTTCGATTGTAGGATCTTATGGTTTCATTGAAATAACAATAAATATTTGTGGAACCAGATTCGATCTGCTGAACCTCTTTCTATTGTAGGGCAGATTTTTTGCATATCCAATTCATGAACGAAGGGCTTTCGCAGTCACAAATTGAACAAATATACAGAGTGATCCAGATGGTAACCAAGAAATTTTAACCACCCATTTTACATCAAAAATAAGCCCTAGTTTGTCATATGAACATATGTCGAGAAATGTTTCCCCTTCGAGAAACGGGGTTTAAATTAAAGAAAAAAAATATTTTTCATCAATAACTTTCACACTGCTTGAAATATTTTTTATAATGTGAGACATAATTTTGACCGTCAAGGAGCACTTTTTGCATAATATCATTTCTTTTCTATTCTACGAGTGGCGTCCGTACTACACAGCAAGACTGAATATTATCAGATGAAAAAATGATACGCCACTTGTTTTTACCGACAATAAAAATGACTCTTTAAATTTTTATTTAATTTGGAGCAAATTCGTTTCTTTGACTTTTTGCTGTACGAGGCACCGTTTCCGATTAAAAAAATAAAACGCATTCTATTATATACTGTTTTTGACCATTTTTGTGAACGAAACGTGTAACTTATTTTGATGATTTCTTCATGCATGAGA
The DNA here is from genome assembly GCA_013421045.1 of Propylea japonica. NCBI lineage: Eukaryota > Metazoa > Arthropoda > Insecta > Coleoptera > Coccinellidae > Propylea > Propylea japonica. The sequence goes on along the minus strand of CM024239.1, from coordinate 87,822,293 downwards.
ATGTGTTTTATTTTTTGATCAGAAAGGGTGCCTCGTACAGCAAAAAGTCAAGAGACTGAATTTGCTCCAAATTAAAAAAAAATTAAATAGTAATTTTTATTGTCGGAAAAACCGGTGGCGTATCATTTTTTTATCTGAAAATATTCAGTCTCTTCTTCTTGAAAAGAAATGGTATTATGCAAAAAGTCCTCTTTGACGCTCAAAACTGTGTTTCAAATTTCATAAAAATATTCCAATCAGTGTGAAAGTTATTGATAAAAACATTTTTTTCTATAATTTCAACACCCCGTATCTCAGAGAGAAAACATTTCTCGACATATGTTTATATGACAAACTAGGGTTTATTTTTGATGTAGAATACGTAGTTAAAATTTCTTGGTTACGATCTGGATCACCCTGTATTTTTTCTGAAAAACTAAATTAGAAACTGGAAGTTGAGTGTGACGTGGTACTCGTTATCGTTCAGTCCATTAGTAGAATGGTACAGCACAGTGTAAACGATGCCAACTGGCCACTCATTATGCTTGCTCTTACGTCATCATTCGGTGACGTTGGAACTTGCGAATATATAGTATATACTAAGAAATTAGTTACTTCAAATTTAAAGTGAATATTTGAATGGGTATATATTCAATTCAATGTAACTGCTGATTTTATATCCTTTTCAATGGTTTTACTTTTTACTGTTGGACACTGAGTGTTTTATAATTTTATAGTTTCATAGTTATTGTCGTTTAATCTTTATTTATATTATTGCAGAAAATAAGTAACATTCACAATTTTTGTCTGTATTTTTGTAGCTGTTAGGTTTATGTGTAATTTTTTGTGTATTACCTTGCTTCATTTGTGTTGCCTTTAAGCTGTTTGTTGTTTTGTGGTCTATTTCTATTCGTTTTGAAAGAACATCAAATAAATTAAAAGCAAACTTCGATATATATAATATCGAAGTTTGCTTCTGATTTATTTGATGTTCTTTCAGAACCCTGAAGATTAAAGAATTGATTTTTCGCAATGTTAGCCAATTCATAGGGCGGTTTTCTTGTTTTGATGTTCCTGATGGTGGATTCACAATGGACGTAACCATAAAACTCCCGAAACGTAAACGAAAAACGCAACTTGAACCAATGCAAATAATATGGAACTGTTCACAATAGGCTCTGTAATTTTTACGTTTACGTTGAGCTTATGGTCGTCCGTAATTCTAACGTTAATTATAGACATTTGTTCACATTCTGTGATTTGTAGGTCTAACTCACCAACGTCGTTTTTTTTCTTCTTTTAGAATTTTGCTCTTCAATTTCTTTTTTTATTCAAACATCGTCTCAATAAAAATAGACTTAATACTTCATACATTTTTAATTAATGACAACACTTCACAGTAATCAATTGTCAAAAAATTCATAGAACACTTATTATAAAGGTACAGAAACATCTTCTTACTCTACAAAAACATCTATAATTTGCTACTGCGCCCAAAGTCCATTCTGAACACATTTACGTTTACGGACAAAGTACGTTTACGTGTTCGTTATTGTTACGTCCATTGTGAATCAGCACTTAGTCCCATAAAAACAAAACTTATATATTTTTACTGGAACAAAAAACAAATCTCATGACTTTTATATTCTAAGAAGACATTTAGAAGTCGGCAATAATAACAATCTATTGTTGGATATTCCTTTTTAAATGAATCATGAGTAAAAACAATGGAAGAAACTTCAAGTTATATGAACTTACATACCACTTTATTCAAAATTTATCATGTGACAAAGCGAAACAAAAATCAACAAGTCAGCACAATCCTCAGAAGGCTAACGGTCGAATCAACTCGAATATTGGACAATTTCCGCTACATTAGAATCGTTCGTGTCAAGAAGAATTATTGTTAGTGTAGTCGAACGACTTCAGGGACTGAGGAAAAACTTGAATAATTAGGACATTTGCATGTAACCGGAATGCTCTAAAAGGTGAATGACAAAATAGTTGCTGCCGTCGATGGTATTCTCCGATTACTCTGACTTTATGATAACATGGAAGTCCCATGATGGAATGTTCACGGTGAAAATTGCGAATTTTTCGAACCGTGGATAATTATGGGTATTTTGATTGGTGAGTATGGCACGAACTTGAGCAGAACGAATCTCGGTTAGAAATAGATGGTAGGAAATACTGTCACGTGTAGCTTCGTGTCTGCAATATTGGTATAATTTTTGCGTCTTCTTTTACCATTCGTTTATGAATGTCAACTTAATGACATAATGCAAATGTTTTCAACAATTCATGTCGTCCTATTTTCCGTGTAGTTATTAGTTTCAAAATTCATTGCTTGGTGGCAATGGGCTTTTCTAGTATGGTGAACTATAAGGTTTTTCCTGTGGCAACTTAAAATTTCGAGCAATTAATTTTTAAAACAATTTTTAACATACGATTCCATCCTCGAACGTCGCGCTATGATTTGTTTATTTGTAGGGGAGTTCGGGAGAGTTGACCCGCTTCTCACCAAAATACCCATATTTCTTATTGGGTTCAAATATAGCTTTTTATGGTTGATTTTATATTAAGCTGCACTATTGACCTACATTTTTTCTTAAGGACAAATATAAATTTAAAAGTTATATATTATGAATTCTCACAAATTTAATTTTGGCTAATGTGTCCCACCTGGGTGAAAGACTCTATCCTCCATATGGGGAGACAATAACCGAACTTGAAAATAAGAAAATGAGAAGTTAAACGACTGACTGTATTCAAAAATATAATGTTCTATGTCAATGCACATAGTATAACCCAAAAAAATAGGGACCCATAGGCCTCAGGAATTTTCAAGCTAAGTTTAAGGTTTCTTCGCATAAATCTTCTGAATCAATCTTCAGCAGAACTATTGTCCACTATTGTGAAACTCTTTTTTAATTAATCTTATCTAATGCATACTCGCAAGCCAGTGTCTGGGCTTCTTTTCTAGACAACTCATAATTCATCTTTATGCAAATCAGAAGATAGTTTACAAGTTCCCCTTCTTCTTCTATTGACAATATTTGGGAAGTTTTGAACTGGCTTCCTAGTTCATTTATTTGAGTTTTGTCTATTCCTGAGATAATTTTGCAATGTATTTCTATCTATTGCATACTCCAGAGCAGCACCTCTAATAGATTTTTCTTCGTCAATATCATCTAAAGAATTTCTTATCACTGATAAATTCAAATTACTCCTGATTCTTGTTGAATCTTTCGTTTCGTACTGCAAGGGCATTTTGGTTGTTCATTTATCTGGAAATATAGAAAAAAATTCAATAGTGAATTACGCGAGAGATTACCTTGGGTTGAGTATCCTTCCCACATGGGACTAATGTCTTCCACCCTACACTAATCTGTTCAATTAAAAAAAATATATGCTACTTTCTTGAAAGTTTTATTCTGCTAACGTTATAAGAATAAACACAATTCCCATTTCAATAAGCTACTTAGTTGAATTTATGGATACAAAGCAACAGTAGTGTTAAAAAACGGAAAAAATCAAGGGTCTTCATGGTCGTGAACATAGATGATACAGGCAAGTGTAAAAAGTTATGTCAAGGTGGGTATATGCTCTTGTCTAAATAATTCTCTTCATCTAGTCCTGGAAGAGGCAGCTACTTGATTTGAGTTCAATAAACTAAAAATAAACGTGAGCTAAACTCAAAGATTAACTTCCGAAACTAAACCCTCAAAGGATGCTCACCTTGTATTTCTTGGTATTACGCTGCAGCAAAACCTTAAATTTCACAATCACCTAGAAATATTGGCAGGAAAGCTGTCTCAAGCAGTTTCCATAATTAAAAAAGAATGATAAATGAATATCTGATAAAAATTCAACAAGAATAGCTTATTTCAAATTTTTCCACGGCAGGATTACCTATGATCTTCTCTTCTGGGGAGAAATCAGTGTAGTAGAAAACATATTCATAAAAGAGAAACAATGCCTACGAGTATTGTGCGGAGTAACCAGGAGAGGCAGCTGCAGAAACCTCTTCAAAAAGGAGCGAATCCTAACACTTGTGAGTCAGTACATTATCGCATGTGAAAAGTGAATAAAACGACAAACACAAAAATTTACATTCATATAGTACCAGAGGAGGTGACAAGTACACTTTACCGTACCACAGAGTCTCAGCAGCTCAAATCTGATCAAACCATCAGGCAATAAGAATATTATATAAACGATTTCCACTGAGACTTCAAAAAACCTGAAAGCCACGTTAGTAGAAAAAGCCTATTACAGTCTAGCAGAGTTCTGGGCAGACGATATGCGGTAACAAAGCTTTCAATGGAAATAATAAGTTTTAATTGTTTGTCAAATTATTTGTCCTAATTTTCAGTAAAACGATTTTTTTCTTGGAATAACTGGAAATGCCTATCCTCACAATTAAGCTCCAAAATATCCAGACATATATTTCTTCAGATTCGTAATGTTCTCGTCCTGGTATCCAAAATTATATACGGAGTATTTAAACATAATTTTCCATGCTTTCCCCTTGAAACTTTCACGAGTACGTGTTATATCGCAATTTTTATCATCTGTCAGTTCCCATGCCAGAGATTATAAGATTTGAATTTGTTTATGTTATACTTGTCCTGTCGCTGTTTATATTTGTATTCATTATTCGGTATGCATTATTAATGACTACCTAACACATTTAAATTTCGCTTTGCTGCTATTTCACGAGTGAAAAAATACATATATTCAGATGAGGAAGCAGAAACATGACAGGTCTCTGATGGAAGAAATTAGGGCCATGATTAATACCTACATGTATGAAGGAAAAGTGGGAAATTAATTCGCACGAAATTAATTCATTTTTGATGAGAATTTTCCACTATTTATTAAATTATTATTCTGAATCAACAATGTTTTTGACCTGCAACAGGAGAATGTGTTACATTTACCTGTTTTAATCAGCACAAATTATGATCCGTTTTCAAGCGCTTGTTCTACTTAAACGAGTGCTATATCGTTTTGCACGAATGTCTGTGATTTTCCATTTTGAAACGAAATGGTCTAGAACGATAGGGTTCGACTCCCGGAAGACGTATCCGTGAACAAATTCCTTTTCTGTCCGTGGGGCTGTCCGTTCGGCCGGCCGTTAGCATGATAACTTTTGAAGGAATTGTCCTAGAGAATTGAGATTTTCAGGGTAAGTTCGGTTGCCAAATGCCTCGGTTAAGTTCGTTAACCAGCAAAATCGTACAGGGTGTTCCATTATAATTGACCATTCAAAATTTTGTTACCCAATATCTCAGACGAAATTAAACCAATCGGAATGAAATATTACGGCCAAACGCAAGATTATGATAACAAGCCTCATGCAAAATTTTGTGGTCATAGTGTGAACAAAACCATAAAAAATTCAATTGGAATATTGAAAAAAAGAATATTTATATTTCCATAAAAGGATAATCGATTCGAGTAAAATTTCTTTTGACAATGAAGACTAATATACTGAGTGTTAACGGAACCATAGAAACATTATTTCTACTCAAACGAGTGTTAGGTATATCCTTTTTCTCCTGAACGATAATGTTTAACTCACTGATAAAGAATCTGTTAGCACAGGAAAACTCTCGAAAAGATTGTCCTAGAGACATGAAACTTTCTGGGTAGGTTCGGTTCCTGAATGCACGTACAGGGTGTTCCATAAAATGTAGCCTTTCCAAATTCTTGTTCTTCGAGATTCCAGACAGAACCGATATAAATGAAACATGCAAAATCTTCATATGTATTTCATGTTTTGAATGATTTCCAGATCATAATTCCGATGATGTTGAGATTTTGAATTCATGTTCATTACCAATCTCTAGTCCTATACTAATCTTAAGATAATAGCATTATTGCTCCACCACCAATGAACGAGCCCCCAAAAGCACCTGCTCAGGGCATTTCTTGATTTTTTAATTTTTTCCCAAATTTTCACCTGCATCCAATAAACCTCAACCTCAACTTTGTTATATTCATTTATCCAATGACTTCTCATATTTTTGATGAGACTTTCATTGAACTTTCCAATCATATTATGTTTTTATAATTGTAACCTTCTTGAATTATATTTTATTATTAACTGTCCATATTTTTTATCTATCTTCCTGTACAGTTTTTTTTTTCTGAGAAGCACCTTAAAAAGACTGTGAGTATTTTTCAAATCTCTAATGATGGAATAATTTCGAGTTATCCGTTTGATTGGAGTCAACCTCTTAAGCACCAAAAGAGAAAAATACAAAAATGAAAGTTTATAGATACCGATATCAGTTGTCAATCAATTGTAAGTCTCAAACCATAATTGATGTTCCATGGGAGCCAATTATTAGAAAGTGATGTCAAAATAAGTCCCAACGAACCTATAATTAGTAAACCGACTACGTTCTAATAGTAATCTGCGATCACCTCTATTCATCTTGACATCGAGATAACATCTTCTGTTGGCGGAAGAGGTCATTGGTACTTCATATTCGTTAATATATCATTTCGCCATAAATTTAAATGGTAATACAGATATAAGAAACGGTCTGAAAGCTGCTTTCAGTTTTTCTCCGCGAACACACTTAAATAAAGTCAATTAAAGGATCGGATAATTAGATAGAGATCACTTATTTGGAATAATGAGAGCACATAATATGTATCTGGTATGAAAGCGACTACGCGAAACCAGTTTAGAATGAGAAATGGTTAGAAGTGCATTCTAGATTCAATGAGAGTTGATTGGAAATTCTGCTTCCTATGATAGACACTGTTAATGTAGTAATTCATGTTATGAGAGAGTTCTATTATTTTAAATTGGAGATAAACTTCATCTGGAAAATCTTGAATGTATTAGGTCAGAGTTGTAAATTGCTGGAAGCTATCTGAAATGGAATTATCGAATTCTCAGGTTCATTCAAGGAGAAATGGTACCTATTCGTTGCAAATTGTAGTAATTTCACTTTGATCTGTGATCCACCCAGTAAACAATTTTATGTTTAATAAACGTTTGGAAAATGTAGCATTGAAACATGAAATGTTTCGGAGTAAAGCTACGAGCTGTATATAATGCATCTATGAGATCCTTAATGTCCCCCTATTTCTACGTTTCATAGACATAACTAGGAAATATCCATCAACATTTCTGGAACATATTTAGGAGATATTCACGAAACGTTTTCTTCGTTTTTTCTGGAATATTATACCAAGATTACCTATCAAACGCACCTGAAACATTTTTTTTTGAACATTGCTGAAATGTATGTTGAATGTTTCGAAAATATCACATATATGTTTCAAAGTAGAGCTACGAGCTGTATATGAAACATTTATAAGATCCTTAATGTCCCCCTATTTTTACGTTTCATAAACATACGAAAGAACTATCAATTTAACATTTTTGAAACATATTGAGGAGATGCCCGTGAAACGTTTCTTCATTATTTCTGAGATATAATAACAATATTACTTATCAAACGCTGCTTAAACATTTGCTAGGGAACATATTTTTTAAACATTCCTGAAACATTAACTGTGTACTGTCTTCGTAACATTTCAATTAGATGTATCTGCTATTTTTAGCAGTTCTTAAAAACATTTTTAGGGAAAATATTATGCATTAAAAAATAGTCAGGCTTACAATGAACGATTTTATTGATCAAAGGTAATCGATACAGTGATTTTTTAACGGTTCCTAAGTCTAAGTTTTCTTCATGAATCCAACATTTTGGAAAAAAGGCCAGCTAATATGGTTCCGATTTTATTTCAAAATCTTCATCAGGGCTCTAAAACTGAATAACAAGGACTACAATAACATGTTCGAAACTAACACACTAAAAGATTGAAACCTATATTTTTCTTCAAATCACATTAAAAGATGAAATTCCTATTTTTTCAAGATATTATATATATAAGCATTGTATAAAGAACAATTATATAGATGAGGAAATCGGTTCGAATTTTATTTTCCCCTTCATAGAATTTTTCTACTCACATTTTCTCTTTCTATGGTTCTGGTGTCATTAGCTTTGTCGTCAATAATTAAAATGTTTGGAAACGATAACAAACTGTACTAGGTACTTTCATGTAACAGAACCATACGAAGAAAAAATGTGAGTAGAAAATTTTATGAAGGGGGAAGGAAAAAAAACTTCGAACCGACTTCTTCACTTCTGTATTTTTGGAAAAAATTACGTTTTTATCTCTCAGTGTATTGGTTTCGAGATGTTATTGTAGTCCTGTTATTCAATTGCAGCCTGATGAAGATTTTGTTGGTTCTATGAAGAAAACGTGAGTTAAAAACATGTTAAAAAATCACTGAATCGTTCATAGATCCCTGAACATTAATAGATAAATAAAATACATTATGCAAAATACAAATAACAAATTAATACATAAAAATAACAATTCTGTGCTGTGACTCTTATTTCTTCTTCATTTTTATTTTCCATTTTCTTTCTGTTCTTTCCGCCTTATGTACCTTAGTTGGCCTGCCGCAACCAATTGCTGACTATGGATTCAAAGTCCTTGTCTGTTATGCCATAAGTTCTTGCTGAATCTGTTAAAATATGTTCTATAGTAAAACCACCCAATTTTCACAAATCTGAGAACCCTGAAGGAGAAAAATTCAGCAATTTATAACTTAAATGCAAATTACCTTTTAATAAGTTCAACCACTTCATATTCCCTATGGAAAATTTCCTTTTCTCCCAAGGAGGCTACATTTTTTGGCAAGCTTATCTGATACAAGTTTCTTCAAACCTCTTATAATATTTTCTTTTCCTGTTGCCCCTCCTGATAATTTGAAAATAGAATACTGCAAATGAAAGAAATTAAAAATTGTATGCCCTGAAGAATCTTAAATTACCAATTGTTCCTGCATCAAGCTATTTCTCCCTTTTTTTTATCGAACTGGAGAAGTTCACACCAATTTTTTGACTGGTCATTAGGCAACCAATCAAAATTTGAAATTCTAGTATTTCCCCAGATATATTTTGTTATTCGAAGCTTGAGAAGAATCACCTTATTCGACTCTCTCTTAGCATTTCCTTCATGCATCTTTTCATTTTCTAATTCTATGTTGACTATTTTACCTCTCAATAAAGATAATTTCAAATATTAAAGAATTTTCATTATGATTCCTCCTGCATGGTTTTTTTATGCATGATGTCAATCTAATTATTTTCAGTGATGAAATCAATCCATTGAACATTGATCATTCTAATATTATATTTAAAATAAACATCAATTCAGTATTGTATATTTTCATCTTCACATAAATATATGTATACCTGATAAAGAGACAGTATCACATTTTGAATTTCGACTACCAGCGATGCTTGTCCTTGTTGTCCTTCCAGTACTTCAATTATCTGATGTACCTCTCATCTATTCTTTTCCATTTCTGTTCAGCAGGAACTGTAGGGGGTGGCATTAGTTCTGCGGACGTGAAGGACACTGAAATATTGCTTTTTCAATTGAGTTACAAAAATTATGAACTAGACATATACCATATCTCTGCGAGTGACTCCTGTTCTCCCAATCAAAGTACGGAGGATTAGGTATGCACTTCCTTCATCATTGGAAGAATATGCGCATCTTCTTCTTTATATTTTCGCCTTTCTCCTGACGGGTTCCTTATTATTATCACTGTCAGTGGTTTTTTTTTTTTTTTTTTCTTTTCGAAGGCTATTGCCTCCTTATAGGTTACTGAAAAACAGAAACATGTAATAGTTTTTTTGATAATACAAGTGAAAATAGGAATTTTTGTTTTTTCTTCCACGAGTTCAATTTAAAATAATGGAAGGATTTAATTATACATAATAATCTCTAGGTCAATTTTCATTGAAATCAACGAAATATTTCTATCAATACCGTTCAGTTGTTTTTGCATTAAAAAATATTGGTTGGCAGAAAAGTGTTTTATAGATAGCACACGATTTGTAATTGGACATTCCTGATTAATAATACATAATAACGAAATATGAAAACGGTGCGAATCATAAATATTATAGCACAATTTTGCTCTACAAGTTATGGCATGATTCACCACAGAAATAGTGAAATACATTGTTCATAAAAAAAATTAATATCAGAATGATATGAAAATTTCAATCCATATAAATATTATTTGAGTTCCTCACCTGCTGAAGTCATCATATCAATAACTTGAAATAGTTTCCAACTTTCATCTGGCGATGAAGCTTTTTGATGTGTTTTCTTATATTATCTTTTGCCACCAGGTTGCCGTGCACTCATTAGTGTATTGCAGCCAATTTTTGGGAACTGTGGAAATTATTCCCTCTTCTTCTCCCACAAACTCAACAACTGTCCACTGAGGTATAAATTGAACATAATTAATATATCAGATTTTATTTATGTAAATTAAATTCATAACTGAACAGTAATAAATTCATTTCAATTGCTGAAAAATTAACTATTTGTTGAGGAATCATAATAGTAATATAAATAATATAAGTAAAATAAAATGATGAAGAGAATGAATAAAGATTTAAACATACACATATAGATATAAATAATATATATAATTATTCTCAATTTGATATTTCATTATGAATTAATGGAACCACAATTAAATTCTCATCTTTGTGAAATTTCAAACACTTTTGCCTAACATCAAGTAATGAAATTCTTTTTTTTTTTCATTGTCGTAGTTCTATAATCCCTATTTTAAATATCCCAAGAATTACATGGGGTTACATATAAAGGCAATATTTTCGAAAAGCACTGCCCGTAAAGAAATATTTGTTGGTTGTCTTGAAGAATGTCTTCGATAATCAAACATTACTGTCTTTCAACAAAACACAGTTATCCCTTTCAGTTACAGTTAATGTCATTTTTCAAGCACAATCCTTTTAAAATAGGTAACACCGTTAACCCCACCTATGTTAGATTGCAGTTTGGGAAATGTGAAATTAATATTTTCTTTCTTCAAGCAAGTCCCTCTCGTTAAGATTTACTGTTTGATGCTTGCTGAAGTGGATTTCTGGAAAATTCCCAATTTTTTGAGCTGGTAGAGATAATTCTCGAATTTGAATGCACTGAAATTGTCAAGCTTCCATGAATCCTGCAGTCTCCACATAAATGCAATAAATTATGGACTTATGTGATATGTGTTCCGCCCCATACACGGTCTTTATAATATTCAACAAAATATAAAAGTAATGAAGAAGCTACTTCCAATTTTCTTCATTCAAATATTCAGAACATAATAATCTTATTGATACATGTAAGGACATAAAATGTTTATATTGAGAGGATGAAATTATTTCATCTAAGACAATAGGCCCAGTATATAATAAAAGAAGTCTGAATTCTGTAGCTTTGTATCGATCGACCTCTGTTAAGAATCTCGGAGATCTAGCAAATTCTATGGGAATACATTTCTTCAGTTTATCAATCAGTGCTTCTGATTTTGATAAATTTTTTTGAAGAATCCTGACCTTTTTGTTTCCTTTGATCCAAAATTGCAATAATCTTTTCATCACTCCCAAACATACAAGATGCATGTAATCAAGAGGTACTTGGTTCACTAAATCAATATCAAGTTCTTCGAAAGGGCTAATCCCCTGATGGTATTCTTCGTCAACTTTATTTCTAAAACTGAAATCAGTTCGGGTTGAGAATGTAACTCTGGGAAATACACACGTCCATCATAGTCACCCTCTTGAGTACATTTTGTGCAGCTGAAGTATCCACTATGTCCTTTGACACACAAAACATACATTTTGCTGGTGCATCACATATTATCCTGTTTAAGACAGGACGAAACAACATCATCAATTAGGAGTCCTTCATTCCCAAGAAATTTCATTTCTTCAATAAATGGTTTCAAATACTCATTCACATTCGAAGGTTTTTTAAAACCATGATTAAACCGACTATGAAAGGTTTACTTATGTAGAATTTATTCGACTCAACAGAAACCAGAATGGGCCAAAACTGACTAGTTGAGGCCTTCGTTAATGGTAAACCATCAATATTTATATCAAGTTTTAATGTTGTGTCACAAAATTCTTTTTTATATTTGTGGACTAATTTCTTCAAATTATTCTGTAACCCCAAATGACAATAAGATTCGTCAGTATCAATAATTTTAATCTCATGAGTTTTGGGCGTTTTCACTAATGATCTCACATCCTTCGGAAAATTGTAGCCTTCTGATCTTATATACCAAGAAGAATCATTAATGGCACTCTGAGACAAGACATTTCTATTTTTCACGATCCATTTCCGGATTTCATCGACAAAAGATCTTTTTTCAATCGATTCAAATTCACATATTGCCCTATCACTGATGTTTTGATACTCATTACTGATATGGTGAGGAGAAATATTTTCAACCCTTTTAAAATCTCTGCAGAAATTGAACTAGCACTTTCAATCGATAAAAAAGAGTTCTCTGATATTTCGGTATTGATTTCAGCAGAGGAAATAGCGTTTATCGCAAGCGATTCACCCAAGCTCGTTATTTTCGCATCCTCATGTCGTGTAGTGGAATTCTCATTAACAGATCGGAGCTGCTTTAAGTTTTCACTAACCAATCTCCTCATATGTCGTTTGGATAAATAAATTTTATTTTTTCTTCTCATCATTTTATTAACTTTCACTTTAAGATATTTCTATTCTCTACTGGACTCGCAACGCAACTAAAACGTGGTAACTTAATCGGCGTTAACTTAAACGTACGAAGTGAAAAGCTTGGAATTGAATAAGGCATGATTCGATTATTTAGCGTATATATGAAAAAAAACTCACCTTTGCTTCTTCAATCATCTTATCCACGACACTTAGAAACTAGAATTAATAATCAATTCGGATCAGATAACGCCCTTTTCACAATATTCACAACGGTAAGTGTATGGAGTTATTGGAGTTGCGTTCGTCTTGCGCCTGCGTCACTAGCACTGCGCATGCGCATTGTTTCGAATTGACTGTATATGAAATATTTCAGAAACATAATGAATGTTACGGAATGATATCAAAAGGCGAATTTTGGCAAACTGTGGTTACATCTAACTAGGTATCTTACTATGGTTACTTGATTTGACAGAAAATACGTGTATTAACTGTCTACTATGTAACTATGGTTAGCTGTTGTTACATCGCAACATCGCCAAAATTAGCGTAAAGAAGTTTCATATTATATGTAATGTTTCAGAAACATGGAATAATGTTTCAGAAATGAATTCATATAAAATATTTCAGATCCGTCACATTTGAAACAATCAATATCACTGAAATATCACAGATGAAATGTTTTAAACAAGTTCGATATGAAATATATTTCATGTTGGTTACATTTGAAACATGATTATATTCATATTACTGAAATGTCACAAATGAATTGTTCCAAAAGAGTTTCAAATGAAATATTTCAGAACTGTCACATTTAAAACAGTCTTTATATCAATATCACTGAAATATTACAGATATAATGTTTCAAACAAGTCTCATATGAAATATTTCATCTTCGTTACTTTTGAAACAACATTATAATCCACATAACTGAAATGTCACAGATAAAATGTTTCAAACAAGTTTCAGATGAAATATTTCAGAACCGTCCAATTTGAAACAATATTTTCATCAATATCACTGAAATATCACAAAAAAATGTTTCAAGCAAGTTGCATATAAAATATTTCATGTTCGTTACATTTCAAACAATATTATATCTACATAACTGAAATGTCACAGATAAAATGTTTCAAACGAGTTTCAAATGAAATATTTCAGAACCGTCCAATTTGAAACAATCTTTTTATCAATATCACATAAATATGACAGATAAAATGTTTCATACAAGTTCCATATGAAATATTCATGATCGTTACATTTGAAACAATATTATGTCTACATGTCTGAAATGCCACAGATAAAATGTTTCAAACAAGTTGCATATAAAATATTTCATGTTCGTTACATTTCAAACAATATTATATCTACATAACTGAAATGTCTCAGATAAAATGTTTCAAACGAGTTTCAATGAAATATTTCAGAACCGTCCCTTTTGAAACAATATTTTTATCAATATCACAGAATATGACAGATGAAATGTTTCAAACAAGTTCCATATGAAATATTTCATGTTCGTTACATTTGAAACAATATTATGTCTACATATCTGAAATGTCACAGATAAAATGTTTCAATCGAGTTTCAAGTGAAATATTTCAGAACCGTTCCATTTGAAACAAGTTCCATATGATATATTTCATGTTCGTTACATTTGAAACATTATTGTATCCACATTACTGAAATGTCACAGATAAAATGTTTCAAACAAGTTTCAAATGAAATATTTCATATGCGTCCCATTTCATCGCAATGTTCTATCAACGTTCCTGAGAAGTCACAAGTTAATGTTTCAATAAGTTTCATATAGATTCCATTTGAAATATTTCATATATGTTCCGTGTTTACTGGGCATGAATATTCCAATTTTCAGTTCAAATTGAAAGAAATGAATAATTCATTCCATAGTTACAATTTTTTCTTATTAAGACTTGTTTGTGTTTCTGCGGCTTTTTCAATCCCAATTTTATTTTTTCCAACTGAACCACGATGGCAAAAGTGGTATGGCAGAGAAACTTCTCTTAGTAGGTTGTAGCAATTTAGTATTGAATCGATGAAGATATGCGTTGAGATAGAATGTGTAACACTGTCAAGTGGAAAATACACTGGGCAAAAAATTAACGCATATTCCGAAAATCTCAATTTTAATGAAAGTTAACTTTCTATAGACTTTATAACTTATTTTTTATTTTCTCTCGAAGAGGTTTTGAACGAAACAACACACATTCAATGGAAAAAAAATTCAGGATTTCACCGAATCTTATGTGAAGAAAAGAAATGAACAATTTTCAAATTCTGGAATGTTGATAAGTGATTAATACTTGGTATTTCCACCCCTTGCGTTAATTACAGCTCGACAACGACGGTTCATACTGAAAATATTCTGATCTAATCCTTCCCAGATTTCTCTGAGTTGGATTCCTAAGTCATAAGAATAGCTGGATAATTTTCTGAACTTCTCGGCCTTCTATGAGTTTGTCCCAACCTGCTCAATCGGATGGAGATCTGGAATTATTGCTGGCCATTTCATTCGAGGAGAGACTTGAACCTCTTCAAGGTACTCCTTTTCACCAATGTATGGGGCAACTGGCACTACATGCTCTTCAAAAATGTTCCTTATATATCTATCTGCATTCATAACTCCATTATCAACGACCACTAGGTCTGTGCGAGCAGTCAAAGATATTCCACCCCATACCATAATCGATTCTCCCCGGAACCAGTAGTATTCAGGAAATAGCACTGAGCATTATTTCATGTGGATGTCTGTATACAGGGAAAGTCGATCACAATGGTAGGGGTAGAATCTAGACTCATCTGTGAGGGAACTCTTTCCCAATCAGCCTCTTCCCAATGGATATGCTCTCTCGCAAAATCCAAACGCGCCCTTCGATGGGCTGGGGTAAGAGCTGGGCCTCTTGCCGCGACACAAGGCCTTAAATCATATCTCTGAGGCGATTTCATATGGTCTGAGTACTAATTTCAATTTGCATCCCATGAGTTGCTCAAGCTGATTTCGAAGGAGGCGAGCGGTGCAAACCGTTGTCTCAACGAAGAAACTCTCAAAAAGTTCTTGAATGGCAGTTGTTACCTGTGGTCTACCCTGTCCTGGTCTTCGGACATTCATACCTGTCTTCCTGAATCGCTACAACATCTAGACACACTTGTATGAGAAACTCCAAACCTTTCTGCAATTCTTGTGTCCACCTTTGTTCTCGCAAAACTACCGCTTGGGTACATTCCTTGCGTGTTTCGCGTTGCATAGCGATCGAGTGTAGAAAATCAAACGAAAGAAAAACTTTTGATCACTAGAAACGATCGAGAACAACTGATATCTAAATGGAGCAAAACATTCAAAATCTTATAATCTCATATATTTTTATTCCTGCTGGGTAAAAACATCTGTATTGAAGAAACGTTGTGAAAGTGGATAACAAATGCATGCATAACTCTGATAAAAATAATTATCATTGAGAACACCTTCAGTTGTTTCGACCACACAGTGGCTTTCGAATTGACAAGACTTGACTGCAATGGACTAATTTCCTCTAAACCATTTTGGAAATCAAGGTCCGAACCAAAAAAAATACCAGCCTCGTGACGCCGAAGAAAGCCATTGTCCGTTAGTGGGCTTAAATACCGGTAAGTTACGTTTGGGCATTTTCGATTCGCCGGCCCCTGAAGCACAATTAGAAATTTGATAACAAAATAGTTTGCAGTCGCGGAAGTCTTCAAAAGATAATAAAATAACAGAAAGTAAAAGCGAATCACCGCCATTGATGAAAGAAGAGGGTGAATTATAATTATTCTGGTTCCTTCACTGATGTCTCCTTTTTTAAGTTATAATAGTATGTTACTGATTTGGAAGGTATCGCTTAATGACAATTCTCTTGTAATTTTGTTGCAAAAAATTTTGAAAAATGTTGCTTTATTCTGTTTTTTTGCTCAGATTTCATTCACTATGTAGTGTTTGGCATTCTGAAAGGAAGTAAGTGATTCTATGAAGAATTTGACATTGCTAGTCAGTGGTTAACATAAAAAATAGGGTTGGTTTCTGTTGATATAATCACCCTGATAAAATATTGTTCGAATTAATCGAACAAACCTACATCTAGTCAGATAAATTGTGCCTGAATAGACCACTAAAATCACTTCGACAGGAATATGTCACATTCGTGTAGAATCAAGTCGCTAAAATATATATAAAAAATTGCATCCATCTCTTACATACGCAACTGTGATCAAACATAAATTAACATGAAAGGCAAAATTAGTTTTGTAGTGACATGCTACGTCATAGACGCAACGTGCATAAATTAATTACGAGCCTAAAGAGGCTAAGGAATTATGTTATGTCACAGATTCGTCGACTCTTCCTTTGCTCTCTCTGCAGCCGATCCTAGCTCATCTAACCAGTTTACGAGAT
Organism: Propylea japonica; assembly: GCA_013421045.1. Taxonomy (NCBI): domain Eukaryota; kingdom Metazoa; phylum Arthropoda; class Insecta; order Coleoptera; family Coccinellidae; genus Propylea; species Propylea japonica. Next base: position 87,805,279 of record CM024239.1, on the reverse strand, counting down.
GTTTTTACGGTGTTTCTTGGCAAAAACGACCATAATTATAACCTACTCGACCCACTCGGTAGCGCGATAGAGAAGCTTGTTCTTGGAAAAAAATTCAATGCAGGAGTGTCTTCAACAGCGCCATTGTTTCAGACGTAAATGATAATAAATCAATATTATTGTAAAGCACTTTGGGCGTCAGTTATTAACTGACCTAATCAATCAAGGAGGCATTCACTTCATGCTATTGTTTTCGATTTGCTCTTTAAGTCCGGCCTTGATTCTCGTTTGTTATGTCATAATTGTAAATGGAAATCGGGATAGCTGTGGGTTTATGGGAAATTGTAATTTTTCATTTCGGTCGTTTGTGGGTTGATCAAAATGAAAAAAACAATGTGGCATTAAGCCTTCGGAATTGATTAGCATTTGGAAAAGAGTACACAATATTTTGAATCGTTGAATGATCGGGATGGTCATTAACAAGATGTTAACAACGGGTTTTTTGTGAGAACTATGTTGTTCTAGGAGTTAACAAATCGATAAAGTGTAAAATTTTTCCGTCAGAGAACATGATGTTCGGATATTCACCGCTTTCAGCCAAAAAAAGTAAATCCTTCGCTCACTCAAGTCTCTTTTTCGTTAACTTCTAGCAGAATGCTTTTGTACCCTTGTAGACAATTCTTATAATTATCATATAGCAAATTTCTATGTAAATAGCTAATGTCACACTATGGTAAGTGCTATGATGGCTTGAATCTGGTTACCCCTTATGTGCCGGATTCTGTAGAATATAGGTATAACATGTTGAATGATGGGGTGAGAGTGAGACATAAAGGACGTACTCATTATATTTTTGAAACATAGATAAATTGAAAATAGTAATCATCGAAATGAATACAATCTTCAATTTATTTTTTTTATCTTAAAATCACTTGGCTTCACAGCCGCCAAAAATTGGTGTTTCCATCGCTCGGAGAAACTTGCATGAAAGCCCTGATGTAGGACCACTGCTAACATCTCAAAGAGTGAAGAGGAAGTAATCAGTGCTTTCAGCATGCGATCTGTGATGATTGAACTTCTCATTTTGACACTACTCACTACTAGATGTCACCATCTGTGGGATAATACTCGATAGAGTCTTACAAGTGGTCTTAAATGTAGAAGTTTTTCAATAGGATGTTGTCTCTGAGGGATATGGGACACTGACGCGGCCTAATAAGGCCGAAACCGGTCTGTCTCTTCCCTCATTGACAAAATCTTGAATAAATCATCCCAGTCCGCATGAAGAAGGTTCTGTGAGCCTATAGATTGAAGATTGTATTCATTTCGATGATTACTATTTTCAATTTATCTATGTTTCAAAAATTTGTTAGGTTAGCCTCCTTAAAGGCAAAGAATTTTTTATTTGTCATTTTTTTTATCTTAAAATACTCATTATAGTGTATAGTAAATTCCACACATCACTTTCTATTATTTCATTCATTTCAAATGAAAAACTCCGTTATGAGCATTTGTATTTTTTTATGCCACATCCTGAACAAACTTTCAAAAAATTCAGGAGTGGACAGCCCATAATACAGATGTATGAAAATTAGACAGTAGTCGATTCTCAGACCTACTGAATATCCATATGGAATTTCATAAAAATCAGTAAAGCCGGTTCGATGGAGTATGATAATTAACAAAATTGTGACACGAGAATTTAAAATATAATTTATCTAGTCTATTTTTGGCATTATTTTTTTTTTATTTCATTAACCTGCACGGAGGACTACGAATCTCACAAAAATGTAATCAATGGGAATTTCTATAAGGTTTTTTCGTTTTTTTTGGAACTCTTTTTTTGTGTTAGAGTAATCGACTTTTTTGTGTGTTAGAGTCTCCGATGGAAAATATTCTTACTGTGGTTTTTAGGAATTTTTCATTCTCTTGGATGAAAATGATGTATACATATACATACATCGCCGTAGTGAAGCATTAAATAATTGACCCTCTTCTTTCTACCTTCTCATTTTGCCTCATCAGAACAAACATGATAGATACTACCCTTTACGTGACAGTCGAGGGTTGTTCGAGAGAAGGAGAGCGAGGTCGCTCATTTGTTTTTCATCGGAATTAATGAACAAAAAAGAATTGTATTTATATTTTTTTATCATATTCGGTTTTGGCGAAAAAAGTGATTTGAACTACGAAGAGTCAACACAGATCGCCGGAGTACATTGATGCTACACAAAATTCTAGTGTGTTTTGTATTTAATTCTCATTCGAAAAAGATTGAGTAATAATGAATGTGAAAAAGTATTGTAATTATCTTTTGTGTATACATGTACATTTACCGTAGCAATAAATCAAACCAGTCTATAATTTACTTTTCTTTTAAACTCAAAGAAACTGAGAATCAATTCCACACTAAGTCAATGTAAATATTCCTGCAGTACCTAATACATTTTTTTACCACGATGTCATCATCGTACCACCCAGAGGTACGATTCTGGAATAGTTCAATCTCTGGTAACCTTGATGGCAATGGAGGCATAATAATCATAACTGTAAATTCATGCAATTAAATGGCAACTTGCTTGCGGCCAACAATATAACGTATGATACTTATAATTTTATATTTGCATAACTCCGTATATTAGAATGATGATTTATTCGCGCCACCTTGTGGTATTCTGCATGTTCCAGATAATAAAGCAGTTTTTGTTTGCTTCATGATGGTCGAGGGAACTTGAGATGGTAATAGTTTATCCAGTAGAGATTTCAGCTCCAATGATATTACGGTAGGTTTAAAACTTCAGGTATCAATTAATTGTACTGTGCTGGCAGGCGAAATGTGAAAGATTTTTTTCCTTTTGTGAATTGGGCTTCATTAATATAGATGTACCTATGTCCATGTATATCTATGCTATGGTTATATCGCGCAGTCGTTGACATGAAAAGTCAGAATAAATCCACAGAATATAATTATTTTATGCCAAAGCCTGATTTCGTCCACTAAAATTTGAAAAACCTATGGGCAGGAGCTTTTGAGCTCCCGTTCTTTGGTTGAGCAATAAGACTATCAAATTGCATGTGGGATTTAAGATTGACCACCAAATATGAAAAGGCGGAATATCAGCCCAATCGGAATTATATTCTGGAAATTATTAACAGAATTTTATCTATAAAAAAATTAATAATTACAACACTTAAAATCCATGATTCTGATGATGCGATCCTCTTGAAATTTTTCATGAACATTCAGTATCAATTTGCTTCACAAAAAAAATTCACTCGAATCAGTTATTCTGTTATGGAAATATGAGAATTTTTTGTTCAATATTTCAATTGAATTTTTCATGTTTTTATGGCCACAAAATTCTGCATGAGAAGATTCAATATAACAGTCTTCATTCACTGAAAAAAATTGACTTGAATCGGGCCTCCTGTTTGAAGAAAATAAAGATTCTTCTTTCAAAATTCCAATTAAATTTTTTATGGTTCTGTTCACCCTATCGTCACAAAATTCTGCGTGAAGCTAGCTATGACCATCTTGCATATGGCCGCAACATTTCATTTCGATGGGTTCCGTTTTGTTTGAGATATTGAGGAACAAAAATTTTGAGTGGCCATATTCAATAAAACAACCTGTATTATTTAGCTGGTTAACGAACTTAATCGAGCCATTCCAGAACCGAACTGACCCTGAAAATTTCAAGTCTTTAGGACAATCCCTTCGAAAGTTATTGTGCTAACGGCTGGAAGGCCCCACAGACAGAATTGAATTTGCCCACGAATTCGTCATCAGGGAGTCGCTTGAGGCTATTTTCGACCCAAAATTCGAAAATAACAGACATTTGGGCAAAACGATATAGAACTCGTTTAAGGAGAACAAGCGATCAAAAAGCCAATTAACTATGCTGTGTAGAGTAGTTCACATTTAACTTGCCACCACTGTACTTATTGAATCATTTCAGTCAATGGAAATTTCGGAATGTAACACCATTATCAACCTACAATTCCGTTATTCAGAATGATGATTAATCTGAGTTATAGATAATAAAGTAGTTTTTGTTCGCTTCATGATGGTCGAGGGAACTTGAGATGGTAATGGTTGACGCGTTAGTGATCTCAACTGCAATAATACTCCGAGAGGTTTGAAATTCTGGATATTAATTGATTGTACCAGTTGATTTATTTTAGTTTATGGAAGTTATTTGAGATGGGGGAATTCTGCATCATTCAGGGAAGTATAAATTAGATTAATTAATTTTGTGGTTGTTTCAATGTGTTTCGGACTACAAAGTAACAATATTTATAATAATAATAATGGTAGGTACTCAATATTGGATATGCTCAACTTCACAGTAGAAAGACCAAATTCAGAACAGAAGCTATATCATTTATGTATATGCCATACCTTCAATTCCAAATCTGCTGTCTATGATGTGTATATTGAAACGTTGTCGTGCATTTTCGGCTCGCTATCATTGCTTCATAAAATATGCTCTCTTCCAGGAGATAAAACTGAAGAAAGTTAAAATATTTCTGAAATTTCTAAGCAGAATTGATATTCAGAAAAAATTTTGGAAAAGGCCATGCCCAGATTCTGGACAAGTGATCTTTCACAGCGCATACGAACTTCATAGCGCGAGTCCCTCTTTTACCTGCAAAAATGCACAACGCGCAATGAAGTTCGTATTAACTTTGAAAGATCACTGGTCGAGAAAACGGCACCAGACTGAACCAGTATATACAATAACCTGAGTACCACCATATGTTCAAAAGTTATCTGAAAAGATTGAGAGAATATGGGATCATAAGAATGTGGGAGCAGTATTCAAGGCTCAAGATACTAACTAACTGATGTAAAACCTGATAATGCAAATCAATTCACTCAAAACTGCATATACGAAGTGCCTAGTGAGTGTTATAGAGCCAAAATTGTGCTATTTCCCATCACGAACAAGTACCAAAGCTTGCCTTTACGAGATGTATATTTCAAATGTTTTTAGAATTTTGGATGATATTTTGAAGGTTTTTAATAGTTAACATTTATTATTCATGATTCAGAATCCGATTCATATGAGTATTTTCTTGTGGGAAAAAAGCAGAGAAGAGTTCAGTTTTTCCATAAAGATAAAAATAAATATCTATAAGAAGTCCAAATTAAAATGAACAATAAGGACATATTCAAAGACTCACACTATATAAAAATATTACAATTAAATATAAAATTAAATAAAAAATATTACAAGAAAGAGAACTCACCACATCAGAATAAAAACTATAAACATGATAAATATTATTTATTATTATTTTATATCACGATGTAATTTGCGTTAGAACCCTATTTTCCCTGTAGATTATGTATTCATATATTTTATCAGGTTTATAGTTTTTATTCTGATGTGGTGAGTTCTCTTTCTATTTTATATTTAATTGTAATATTTTTATAAAGTGTGAGTCTTTGAATATGTCCTTATTGTTCATTTTAATTTGGACTTCTTATAGATAATTATTGTTATCTTTATGACGTATATGTATTCACCATTGTTATTTTTTTTATTATTTTTTGACGTTTGTATTCCTTATGATTCTCTCTGAGTGAAGAAGGAAATGAAATTCCCGAAACGTCTCTGAAAGAACAATAAGTTTTTGTTCTGGTTCCTTGTGCCGATAAAACTACTGAATTACCTCATTTAATATAGTTATTTGTTTTCATTGTTTGTAAACATTTAAAATTATTTTTCTTACATACCCATGGGCTCAGCAATTATGCCATGTACCCAATATCTTCTGATTTTTTGAATTGCGCTGTAAGGACGACACACCCCCCAAGATATTTACCTGCAAGGTTCTCAGAGAAAGGTAATCAGTCCGAAATGTGCAAATTGGCAGATGAATTCAATCAGTTTTTTGTGAATATTGCAGCGGCCACATGCACAATGCAGGGAAATAATAGTACGGAAAAGAAAAAAGTAGACAAGTCATTCTGTTTGTTTGAGGTTTCGGAATCAGAGATTATATCGGTTGTTAAAAGATTGAAAAATACAAATTCTTGTGGATATGATAATATTCCTATCAAAGTTTTGAAAAGACACATAACAAAAATAGTTCAACCAATTTGCTACATTATTAATTGTGCCTTTAAAAATGGTTTTTTCGGACGCACTCAAAGTCACGATTGTGAAGCCATGCCACAAAAAAGGTAATATAAATGAGTTCTCTAACTATCGGCCGATCAGTTTAATTACAGCTTTCGCTAAAATCTTCGAAAAAATTTTAGCTAACCGTCTATTGAATTTCCTGAGAAAGTTCAAAATATTGTCCAAAAAGCAACATGGTTATATTCTGGGCAGAAGTACGGAAACAGCTGTTTTTGAGTTGTTGCAAATGATAACCGATCTGATGGAAAGAGATAAAATACCAGCCGGACTTTTTGTGGATCTTTCCAAAGCTTTTGATCTAGTAGATCATAAAATTTTGTTGTCAAAACTCAGGAATATGGGAATTAGGGGAATACCACTAGACTTAATTAAGAGTTACTTATCAAATAGAAAGCAAAGAGTTGTCTTAGATGGTGAGAACACTCAGTTCGTATCCTCGGAGTGTGAGGTTACGTTGGGTGTACCACAAGGAACCATTGTTGGTCCAATTTTGTTTATAGCTTATATCGATGATTTGCCAGAGATTATTCAAGAGGTTGAGAATTTTGTCGAAACCGTGGAATTTGAGGAAATTGAAACCTACTTATATGTAGATGATGCTAATGCCCTGGTACATGGTAAAGACGTAGAGGGTGTTTCTAACGGTATTAGAAAAGCTATGACTCTGATTAATAGGTGGTGCTCGGACAATAATCTGATACTTAATACTGACAAAACTAATATTGTTTTTTCAACAATATAAGATCGAAAATTGATATTCCGAATGGTATAACCCATCATGATCACATAATGAAAGTGAGTTCACATACTAAAGTACTGGGTTTGATGGTCGATCAGCACCTCAATTGGGGATTGCATTGTGATACACTGATAACAAAACTAAATGTTGTTGTGTACACTTTGAAAGTGATGAAAAATCGAATTGACATTGCGACCTTGAAGACGTTGTACTACTCCAGTTTTCATTCTCTTATGACGTATGGGATCATTTTCTGGGGTACTAGCTCGCACGCGGAGAATGTTTTTATAGTGCAGAAATTTGCGTTGAGAACGATGTTCAATATGGAGTTCAGGTCTACATGTAGAGGAGTTTTTAGAAAAAACAATATTATGACTCTCCCAGGACTGTATATATATAGGATTTTGTTGTTTTTCGTAAAAAATAATGGTTACTGGGATTCCTACAGAAATTACAATAATACTAGAAGAATGTGTTCATACTTTTTCCTGTGCATAAATTGTCATTAACTGAACCATATTGTATATGGGAATTAAACTATTTGGTTATCTTCCGAGTTCAATATAAAAAATAAATGAATTTAAAGACTTTCGCAAAGCAATGTTCTCATTAATTATAAAATGTGAACCGTATACGATGGCTGAGTTCAGGACTCATTGTCATGAATGTTCAGGATAGATTGTTTTGTTTCACTTTTCGTTTCTGACGTGTTTTCATATTATTGTCTGTATGATGATACTTCTGAAAATAAATGTAAATATTATTATTATTATTTCACAACGTCCATGCCTCCGCCCGGATTCGAACCCGGGACCACCGGCACCATGTTTATTTAGGTGAGGTAAGGATAGATTAGGTTAGGTTGGATTTGTAAACCGTACGAGGTCATCACCTTGTCGTGGTGTACGGGCTTAAAATAGTCGGGAGTAATTCCGATGAAAAACTAAGAATGACCAAAACACATGGAGTAACTATGGCTTAACTGGCCCCACGTCCTGAGGACGGATCGAGGTAGACCCAGAGAGTAAAGTTAGTACTTCATGTGACCCCCACCTACTCCTAACAATCCTTCTAGACAGAAAAGGTCCTAACGGACCAGGATGCACGGATAAGGACAAGTATACGAAATTATCGACACGTGTATCAAGACCCTCCGGGGATCTATGCCTGTTGTTGTAGTTCCGTGAAATAAGCCAGGTGAAAATTCGGAACGATGGTCAACTGCAGTCTCGCAAGTCCTCGCAGTGCGAGAAAGCGGCGGGACCTAGCATGATCTGAAACTCTCCTCCTATCACCCGACAAATCCAAGGGGAGGGGATACGGATCAGGGCGGCTAATGAATTCCATCATCCTGGAAACCTAGCAGACACAACAAAGTGTAATAGTTGGAGTGGGTGTCCTCCCACTCCGATATTGCACTAGAGGAGGGGGTTTTAGTGGATGAAAGCTCCACACGAACTGACAGCATTGCACTGCCCGCTGTCAGGAAGTCTGTAAAGGTTTCCCTCTACCTCCAGGGCCCCAAAAAAAAAGGTTGGATTTGTAAAGTATTGAAATAGGCCGGTTGAATATATGAATGGTTAAAATAGGACCAACCGGATTTCTCTAACGATCTTAAAGGTTGACGCTCACTTGGGCGAGACGAGACGAGACGAAGCGAAGAGTTGTTTTCCGCAGGGTACGATTTGCACTGAATCAAATGGGTAGACGCTCACTTGGGAGGCGCGAAGCGAAGATCAGTTTCTAACTAACTAACTAACGCGTCGCTTCGTTTCGTCTCGTCTCGTCCAAGTGAGCGTCAGGCTTAATAGTGCATAACGTTAAATGCTGTGATTCAGAATCTGATTCATATACATAAGTATTTTCTTGCGTGGAAAAAAATCGAAGAGTTCAGTTTTCCCATACATAAATTAGTCTATAGAGGTCGCATCTAATTCCCTACAAGTGCACATAGTGTAGAAATATCAATGACTAACAGCAGAATTCACTCAAAAGTTCATGGTATTACTATATTTCAATCCAGACATTATGCATTGCCTTCATCTGTCATCTCCTTGTCTTGCCATTTCGGAATTTCATGCTATGACCTATATCTTTTTTACAACAAAATTTTATTATTCATTAGACTAAAACATGTTTCAGGTGTATAATATCTCATTTAATGTAACTAATTGTCTTGCAAGACAAGTAGCACCTTATAAGAACGTATAATCATGTATTTATAAATATGTCAAGTTGTGAGTACACATAAATCTATTGCGTTTAAGAATGCCGTATCTGATCAAAAAATTCGAAATGTAAAGATTGCGGTTCTAAAGTATATTTACTGTCTAGAAATCGTGAATTGAAATTGAATACACAAGTAAGTATCCTTCGAATATCTGAATCAACGTCGCTAATGCGTGCCTTTCATTTTCAAGCCATAATATTGAATGTAATTACTCATTGCATTTATTTATGCAAATGAATGTAGGTGCATTTTATTTGTTTTCACCTGTAGTATTTTCGAATGCGTTTACTTTCACGAACAATGTTCTGTAGCGGCCATTGTCTTAGCTGTAATATAATTTTTGTTTCAGGAGCTAGCACTGTTTATTCATACTATTATTGAGGAACGTAGATATGACAAACAAGAACTTTCGATATCAAATGTGAAAATGTTGCATATCACGGAGACCACTCAAAGCAGATAACTCGACGAACTTATGTTTTTCGATATTTCTGAAACTGGTCAGTTTTGAAATTTTGTTTTTGAATGTAAATTGGAGTCGCGCTCAAGGCTACAAATTTATGTGAATCGCATGATTACAATTAGTTATGAGCATTTCCATATTTTTGACACTAACTTCTATAGTTTAAGAACTCTCTGTGACAATGTTTCATGGGTCTCATAGTTTATATGTCTATACAGGGTTTCTAGTTTGAAGTGGACAAACTTCGAAGGGTTATTGAACAATTGATTTGCAACAAAAAAGTCATATAAGACATGGTCGAAATGTTGATGGTTATTCTTCGATTTAACATTTCTTTATTTCTCGAAAAATTTCAAGTTTCTTTTTCTAAAAAGATCATTATTCAGTTTTTCTTGTAGTCTCATCAAATTTGACCACATATTTGGAAAGGGCAATAAATTTGCTACAAGATGAAGAAGTCTGTGTGCAAAGAATACTCTTATTGCATGCGTGCTCATTATCTGGTATAATATCATGGCTAACATGATAATAACGAGAAAGTCTAAAAATTCTGGACCCAAACTTGCTCTTTTTCGAAGCTCTCTTGTAATTTATTACCTTGCGACTTCTTCCTTTGGGGCCACGTAAAAGAGAAGGTCTACGCCAATAGCCCAGCGTCGATTCAAGACCTCAAAGATAGAAATTGTGAGGCTATGGAGGACATAGGGCAGCCACTTTGCGATTTGGTTATGGAAAATTTCATTAAAAGGATATGGTCCTGTAAGCGTGGTTGTGGTGGTAATTTGCCTGATGTTATTTTCCACTATTAACGGCATAGCTTCATCTTTATAATGAAATAAACATCCGATCATTGGAATTTTTCTTTGAATATCAAAATAACACTTTTTATTGGAATATTCTTCATCACAGATTATTTATTTGTAAATTTTCTATTCTTAATCGAGCATAAAAGAAAATTCAAATATGAATATAAGAAAAAGAGTATGGTACATTCTCTTGGACATGGAGAGAGAGAAAAGATTGCGGTTGATGAAACTTGACCATTGTTGAGTTGCTAGATCGAGTCTGGCAATTGTCAGATTCAAAAGTGTCAACTGACAGATCATAAAGTGTCAATTGAAAAATTTAAAAATGTCAATTAAGGAATTGTAAAGTGTCAATTGACAGGTTTTTATTCCATCGCAGTGGCGCTAAAACGCCGTCGTAACCAACAGCCATGTATGTAATGATTGCGAGAAAAGGCCTTCGGGAAACGATCACGAAATCAGCATCTCGCAAACGATAAAATAGGAGTGATTTTATACGCAGCTAACGATAAATTTTTATCATGAACTGGCTCCATTGACACTAATGGAGACACACGATACAAAACTACTAGACGACGAGAGTGTTGCTTGGTTATTTGATGAGTGGGGTAAATAATCTTCCATAATGACGATCTAGGATGAAGCTTTGCACTCAAGAATTGATGGGTTCTTGTGTCGCTGCTGGCGGTTATCATCATGAAAATTGAGCCAATTTTAGAGAAGGTGTTTAATGACAGGTGTAACATGATGGTATAATTTCAGTATCACCGATTGAAAAAGAATTGAACCAGCTGTGATTTGCATATTCAATAAGACTTGTGGTTATTTGAAACTGAATTATAAGCATATAGGTACAATTAGTTAGTTCAAAGAGGTTTTCAGTATGCGAACTCCGTCTAAACTAATTTACTTTAAAATGATGGTACCTGAAGAAATTTGTCACCGAATGAAATTCGACCATTATTGTTTTGTTCATGCACAACCCCTACGAACTCTTTAATGGATAAAAATGTGGATGACATAGGAAATTCATTTCGGCTTTGAAGTATCACCCTGAAAATCATTGAGGTAATTTGATTACCTACTCGGTGATGTAGCTGAAAGTAGCATTGGTTGTGAAGTTTCTTATTAAAAAATTTGGAAATAATTTGCAATTTGCGATTGGAAAGTAAGTACCGCAATCAGAAATTTATTCTTTCACGAATTATTTTTGTGGGAAATCTAGAATCAATAGGTTTGTAATTTCGAAAGCAGGACCAAGAACCAACTTTATATATGGTTGGGTGCTTCATATCGATATGAGGCTGCAGATATGTAGAATCAAATTTGAGAGCTTTGAATTGGTAACGAAATGATCTGAAGACTTGATTTATTTTTTAGGCAAAACTGCGTATGAAAGGAAATGATTCAAAAGCAAAATTGAACTAACCTTGATATATCTTAAACAAACTGTAATTTTCTTGATTCAAAACATGACTCGAGATATTCATATCAGAGTTTTCGGGAGAACCTGTGGCATTTATGTTCTTTTTTCATCTCTCATTTCTCAGAGTATGAAAAACTATACATCACTATGGTAAAAGTTCTCAGAATATGCAAAGAACATTGCTACAGCTGAAAAACAAGTAACTTCTTGAAAGATGGTCGCTGAAAACATGAAAAAAATGAGTTTCACAATGTTACACTTAGTTTTACATTTCATAAAATTTCTGCATTTTCTGAAATCCTTAGGAACCATTGTAATGTTGTATATCTTCTGAAACTATAAGAAAGCAGTTTTATAACAAACCAATATGCCACACATTTTCGATTGAAAAAAATAGATTTTAACCTTTAACAATATCAACGTTTGGCCTGTGACAATGATTTGTGAGATTTACTGGTACAGGACAGCTCTGCATTCTTCAGTAGCTGCGAGTTTAGTTGCATAGGGGTTGTTGAGTCTGATAGTAGTGCTAGTTAATACGACTTGGTAATTTATGACCATTTGAAACTCCTACGCGCCCTCTCAGGCCGAATGTGACTTTTTGGTTGCCGCTGCTATCAACATAATTATTATGCTCTTTTACAGAAATCCAATTGCAAATTTGAAGAATGGATGTATCCGTTACTTCTAGAGGTAAACAAGATTCAGCTACAGATAAAACGAGCCCTTCGTATATACCAACAGCCGCCAAACGAGACATTGGCCTATGACTCTTTCTTATAGAATTTTTGACACAAGTTCAGTCAAAGCGCATAAAGAAACAACCAATCGTGGTGTGTTTATTAAACAATCAGCTGGAAAATTAGATAAAGTGTTCAATAATCGTATAAATATACCAGCAGCCGCCGAGCATTGACCTTTGACACTTTCTTGAAGAATTTTAGACATAAGCTCAGTAACTGATCATATTTTGTTCATGAAACAATTAGCTTTGAAATTAGTATTAGAGCATATGAAGAGTAGCTTACGTTTGTCCAGGAGTTTAGCCAGAATACTCGGTTCCGGTATGACAAATAAAGTTCAAAGTCGTGACAATCATTAAAAAGACAGCAAAAAATATGTGTTTCTAGCTCACTTCAACTAAATATAAAACATATCAATAATATTCTTGCTGAAAACATGTTGGATTACAGTGTGACGAATACTTTGCCATAATTTTGACTTACTTAATTGTTGGACATTTTTTTACTGAAGCATTCGAACTACTACAAACTTTTTGAAAAAGATTTAGGTAATCCTAAATTATAAAAAAACATATTTTTTCCTGAGAAGTTATGTTAGTTCTAGTATCACGATTTTCTCTAGTAGACATTTTTAGTTCAAAAGCAAAGCCAAAGATGTTGAGGCATATAATCACAAAGTTAAATGAGATTCATTTGACATTTTTGACTTTTCTGCTATTCAAAGATCCCGAGATTAATAATGTTGTTTATAATTTTGAACAACATACTCATATTTTTCGAGAAAATCAATGTTCTATCAGCGGCCGCTCAGGCCCCAGCGTGACTAACAAGCACGTCGGAAGTTAAAGGTTAAGTCAATATGAGGTGATAAAATAAAAATTTCGAAGTGAAAAAATTACAGACATAAAAAGGCATCATATATATTTTTTGTAGAGGATAAATCTAATACGCAGACACTTGGTTTTTCGACCTCTTTTCGACCTCAAATAGCCCGTAAATAATTTTCCCTTCATGTTCATTATACTCTCTTCCTTCTTAAATGGTTATCAATGATCTGTAATTTTTATCACCTGTCTTTATGGGCTTCTGCACTGTTTCATGATATTGAATGTAGGGGAAGGGTGTCAAAATGACTAAGTGGGGTAAAATGACATAGCGCTGTTTTCCTAAAATCGACTTGCACTTGCATTCAAAAACGAGTATACTTTTGCAAAAAGTGCCTAAGATTTTGTAGTTGACATTCAATATTGATTGGCCCATTGTTACATATATACGACAGATAATTGTTTCTTAGATATCGAAAAGTTTTCGAAATGACGCAATGTAATCTGCATTAACTTTCGAGTGTTTTGAGAAGGTGAATTGAAATTTTTGTAATTATTCACGTTACTAATGGTTTTGAAATTATACCCTTCAGATCTTATAAATAAGTTGTCGTTTTTTTTAATTGCGTTTTGTTCGCGAGTGTCTAGTTGAAAACAATCAACTCCAAATTTGGAGGAGGCTTAGGAAGAAATTAAATGAAGAATGGATATTTCAGTAGAGAAAGAAAAGTAACAAAAAAGATTTCCACAAAATTGGAGTCAGATGAATAAGAATTATCTTCGGAAGATAGGGAAGAAAATGTTGCGTGCATATATTGTACGAAACTATACAAATTATCCAAATAGGGTGATATTCGGCAAGAATGCTGTTTATATGGGTAGTTAGCACATGACTTGGAAGCCGGGTGTAGATGAAAATGCGTAATGTGTCAATTTACCCTTCGGGTGGGGTGAAATGAATTTACACTATCCATTTTCATTATCATCAATTAGAAAACAATATTTATTTCACATCCAAAATGTTTTTTTATATTATAGCTGAAAATATGTTTTTGTTCGAAAGTTTTTAGAGAAATTGGATTTTTTCATTGAAACCTTCAATGTTTCGGCACATTTATTGAAAGTAGTACATGCATTTTGTCGATACTTCATTTGTATACAACTTTCTGACGGAATTCTTCTAGTTTCCATGGGTCTCTGGTTTATACTGTTCAATACACTGTTTTTAAGATCCATCAGGTGGAAAACATAGTTTCAACTTTGCCCTGAAGAAGTGGAAATATATCCGCGAAATCCACGTTTCCTATCATCCTGTGAAAAATCTGGAATTACGATCTCAGGAAATGAAATAGCACTAGTTGAAACTCTCAAAGTTTTTCAAAATGTATGACATTTCGTACACCCTTCCCCTACTCATATTTATTGTTTCGCGTCATCCAGTACTCTTTCATTCATTCATCTTCTCTTTATTGTGCCCGACTCTGAGGTCATGTACACAGATCCAGTATCGACAATTTTTTTTCACTCACTCAATCATACCACATTAATTTTTCGAGACAATTTTTGTTGTAAAGACAAACTTGGACATACACAAACATCCAAACCCACGCCGGGATTCGAACCCAGACCTACAGCAAGTACTTGTAGGCAAGCACCATGTCCTTGCAGCCACCGAGGCGGTTCATCCAGTACTCTAACGCGTACAGCAAAACATCAAAGAATTTGAAGCCGACTGTTTTTAAGTTGACCAATTGATTCTGGCTGTACAATGTATACTAATTCAGACAAACTGACAACAGTCTCTCAAATGAGCATCTCACTCCTCCGAGTACATATCACTAATAATTCGAGTTACCTCTTGAACACTCATTTGCATCCAAGTCCTCTAACTCGTTAATGAATCGAAGGGTATCCTGTTTGTTTTAATGGTTCCAGAATCCACTGGCAACCACCATTCAACGTGACTCAAAATAATATCGCCCCATAGGACATCGAAGCTAACATTATAAGCTCCTTACAGCTACAGAATTCTCTAGATACCCTGACAAATTTCCATATCGCATTCGAATATTTAATAGAGACAGCTAAAAGCCCTTTCAGTCAACTCTACCAATATTAACACCATTGACTTCATTTACGCGAATTTCGCATTGAAAAAACTTTCGTGAGTTCGCAGAATGCTGCCGAGGGTCCAGAATTTATAGGTAGGTACATCATTAGATTTACAATAATATAATGAGAAATTCCACATGAATAGTTTCGATCGAACTGAATTAATTCGAGTATATTGGTACAGAGGTGAATTGAAGTTCTTGCTGTCGGTTTAAACATAATTATCATTATGAATCCATCCATTTTCACCGAACTCAGTTGATGACTTCAATTTCAGATCCCACAAGATGCAACAAAAATTTGCATTTTAGGGCTAATCCTGGAAAACAATTGAGATAAAGTGGAGCCTCCTCAGGTCAATTAAGAACGCAGTGGGT
This sequence comes from Propylea japonica, assembly GCA_013421045.1. Taxonomy (NCBI): domain Eukaryota; kingdom Metazoa; phylum Arthropoda; class Insecta; order Coleoptera; family Coccinellidae; genus Propylea; species Propylea japonica. Next base: position 87,789,428 of record CM024239.1, on the reverse strand, counting down.
CAGTTAAACTTGCTGATTTAGAATTTTGATCAAACCAAAAGTCAAGAAAATATCTAACCAATTTGCATTCCGTATCACAACATTTAATAGAGACTTTCAGTCAACTCTCCCAATATTAACACTATTGACTTCATATGCGCGAATTTCGCATTGAGAAAACTTTCTCGAGTTCTCAGAAATTGTTCATCATTATTTTCATAATAAGATAATGAGAATTTCACCTAAATACTTCGGATTGAAGTTTACAGGGTTTACCTTTTAAATTGGCCTATTAGACGTTTTAGGAGAACTAGTGAATATTTCGTTCTGAAATTTTTGGTGCAGCCTTGAGGGTGAAGGAACTCTTCTCCTAAAATATTTTCAAGTCGATAGTGTTGCCACGTCTATCTCAAACGCATATCTACTTTCTTATTTCAAATGGAACTACCTATATTTTTAATATGGTTTGAATAAAATAGCACACTTCGTTTTTTAAAATAAATCTATTGGCTATCGATTTCGGCTATCAAGCCATCATCAGGCCAGCTGAAAAATATACAAATGTAAAAATAGCAATTGTAAAAATTTTTTGGATCACAGAAAAAACGACTAGAACTCACCGTCAGTAAAAATATACAATATTTTGGTCATAAATTAAAAATAAATTACACACAATAATATACAGGTATATATACATAAATAGAGGAGTAGATTTTCTTTCAATTAACTAACAATTTCATTTAAAATCGTCGAGAATGACAAATGACGTGGACAGTTTAAAAACGTTAAGAAATAAATAATGAGATATCGACAACAGAGGAATAGATAACATAATGTGCATATCGATGTTAGACATGTGAAGTATAAATTTGAAGGCGCGAAATATGATCAATAATAAATAAATATTTCAGAGTTGTTAAGTTATTGGTTCTAATAATTTGAATAAATTTCTTTCTGGAATTCTGATATTTCGTTCAGTAGGTGTTGGTTCTGATTTTTCTTCAGAATTTCATATTGTTCCAGAAGTAATAGTTTGTGATAGTTATCTTCCCTGTGTAATATTCTCAAATTTTCTATTGTTGTCTTATGATTTTGTTCTATCAGATGATTTCCTAATGCTGAATTTGGTCGATTCTTTATGTGTTCGTTGAATCTTTTCTTTGCTGCTCGAGTTGTCATTCCTATGTAAATGGAGGGGCAGTCAGCACAGGTTATTTCGTAAATTCCACTGCATTCTTCGTCGTTCAACCTTTTCTTGTTATTAATTAATATGTTTTCTAGTGTTTGATGGCGTTTGTTAATTAATGCGTAGTTATGTTTTCTGAGAGTTGCGTTTATCTTATCATTAAAACCTTTATAAAATGGTAATGCGACGTAGTGTTGTTTAACGGATATGTGTGGATATATTTTATTGATAAGCATTTTATTTTTTATAGATTTCAGGATATTGTCCATGTATACTTTGGAATATTGATGTTCTCCCCGATCTGATATATAGTATTCATTTCCTTTTTATAGTTTTCTCTGGACAACGGTACATTCAAAAGACGATTGAACAAGAATCTAAAAGCAGTTCTCTTTATTGGGGCAGAGTGATAGGAGTTAAATGGGATGATAGTGTCTGTCTGAGTTGGTTTTCTATAGATGTCAAAGAAGAAGTTATTGTTTTTGAGTTCAATTTTTAAATCTAGGAAATTTATTGTGTTGTTGATGGATTTCTCTAGAGTGAATTTAATTTTGAATTTTGTATTTATCGTAATGAAGAATGTTGAAAGTTCTTCTTCAGATCCATCCCATATACAAAATACGTCATCTATATACCTTTTCCATAGTTTTATGTTTTTTCTTAAAGGTAGTTGCATGATTCGTCGTTCTACATAACTGACGTAAATGTCAGCTATTAGTCCACTAAATGGACAGCCCATAGGAACACCGTCTCGCATAATATATATTGTACCATTGAAAATAAAGAAATTTTGTTCTGTAATTAATTTGGCTAGCATCATAATGTTCTCTATATCCGTTGTTTCTAGTTCAGTATCACCATGTATTTCACTGTATTCTTCTAAAATATCGTTGAGTATTGAGAGTGTGTCCACAATTGGTATATTGGTGTATAAATTGACAATGTCAAACGATATCATGAGATATTTCCTTCGGGGGTCTAATTTGAGGGAGAGTATATTATTTATTAGCTCTAGTGAATTCTTTATCGAGAATTGTGATGTATATTTCAATTTATTAATCATGAGGTTGTTTAAGAATTTGGAGATTTTATGGACTGGTGATTTAATGGCAGAGGTGATGGGTCTAATACTCTTTTCTGGTTTATGTAACTTAATCAGAAAAGAAAACAGAAAACAGAAAAGAGTATTAGACCCATCACCTCTGCCATAAATCACCAGTCCATAAAATCTCCAAATTCTTAAACAACCTCATGATTAATAAATTGAAATATACATCACAATTCTCGATAAAGAATTCACTAGAGCTAATAAATAATATACTCTCCCTCAAATTAGACCCCCGAAGGAAATATCTCATGATATCGTTTGACATTGTCAATTATACACCAATATACCAATTGTGGACACACTCTCAATACTCAACGATATTTTAGAAGAATACAGTGAAATACATGGTGATACTGAACTAGAAACAACGGATATAGAGAACATTATGATGCTAGCCAAATTAATTACAGAACAAAATTTCTTTATTTTCAATGGTACAATATATATTATGCGAGACGGTGTTCCTATGGGCTGTCCATTTAGTGGACTAATAGCTGACATTTACGTCAGTTATGTAGAACGACGAATCATGCAACTACCTTTAAGAAAAACATAAAACTATGGAAAAGGTATATAGATGACGTATTTTGTATATGGGATGGATCTGAAGAAGAACTTTCAACATTCTTCATTACGATAAATACAAAATTCAAAATTAAATTCACTCTAGAGAAATCCATCAACAACACAATAAATTTCCTAGATTTAAAATTGAACTCAAAAACAATAACTTCTTCTTTGACATCTATAGAAAACCAACTCAGACAGACACTATCATCCCATTTAACTCCTATCACTCTGCCCCAATAAAGAGAACTGCTTTTAGATTCTTGTTCAATCGTCTTTTGAATGTACCGTTGTCCAGAGAAAACTATAAAAAGGAAATGAATACTATATATCAGATCGGGGAGAACAATCAATATTCCAAGTATACATGGACAATATCCTGAAATCTATAAAAAATAAAATGCTTATCAATAAAATATATCCACACATATCCGTTAAACAACACTACGTCGCATTACCATTTTATAAAGGTTTTAATGATAAGATAAACGCAACTCTCAGAAAACATAACTACGCATTAATTAACAAACGCCATCAAACACTAGAAAACATATTAATTAATAACAAGAAAAGGTTGAACGACGAAGAATGCAGTGGAATTTACGAAATAACCTGTGCTGACTGCCCCTCCATTTACATAGGAATGACAACTCGAGCAGCAAAGAAAAGATTCAACGAACACATAAAGAATCGACCAAATTCAGCATTAGGAAATCATCTGATAGAACAAAATCATAAGACAACAATAGAAAATTTGAGAATATTACACAGGGAAGATAACTATCACAAACTATTACTTCTGGAACAATATGAAATTCTGAAGAAAAATCAGAACCAACACCTACTGAACGAAATATCAGAATTTCCAGAAAGAAATTTATTCAAATTATTAGAACCAATAACTTAACAACTCTGAAATATTTATTTATTATTGATCATATTCGCGCCTTTCAAATTTATACTTCACATGTCTAACATCGATATGCACATTATGTTATCTATTCCTCTGTTGTCGATATCTCATTTATTTCTTAACGTTTTTAAACTGTCCACGTTATTTGTCATTCTCGAGGATTTTTAAATGAAATTGTTAGTTAATTGAAAGAAAATCTTATCCTCTATTTATGTATATATACCTGTATATTATTGTGTGTAATTTATTTTACATTTATGACCAAAAGATTGTATATTCTTACTGACGGTGAGTTCTAGTCGTATTTTCTGTGGTCCAAAAATTTTTTACAATTGCTATTTTAACATTTGTATATTTTTCAGCTGGCCTGATGATGGCTTGAAAGCCGAAATCGATAGCCAATAGATTTATTTTTAAAAAACGAAGTGTGCTATTTTATTCAAACCATATTGACATCAACACACTTATGGAAGAGTTCACAACCAAAATACCTATATTTTTATTTATGTATCGATTAAATAACAAATTTGCAGTATAACCCACTGAAAAAAATTCTCTGCTATGCACTGTTGCCAAGTTATTCACGAATTCCTGAAACTTTTGACATTTGCATTGCAAGTTTGGAAATGCAATATCTCGATTATTTTTTATGCGAACGGAACCAAAATCAGCAGTCTCATAGTAAAGACTCCATGAATTCATGTGGTATATAAAATATTTTGATACATCGTGAGGTTTTTCGAGAAATTGCTCCGAAAATGTGAAACTCAAAATTGAAATATTTCGAGATTTGCGAATGGCAACCCCATATTTATTTTACAGAATTCGATTAAAAAAAAAATGAATGGCAGTCTATTTTTACACTAACTATTTATAATGGATAGTTTTCGAATGGGATGAAGAATACTGAAATTTTTCAGTATTTATATTTAATGATCTATGGTCCTGTTCACGATGAAATGGTTCTATGATTATGGCGTGAATTGTTGAAGTAGATTCTATGGTTCAAATCAAAAATGTATTCGATGATCATGGATGTAGAAAAAAGTTTACCCATATTATTCAAACACGATTCGGGTTGCTTCACAATTCACGGGAAATGCCAAAAAATTATTGAAAGAACCTGTAGGACCTTTATCAATCGTTATTCACATTAAGCAAGAATAACTTGAAAGAAATTCCGAAAATTGTTTAGGCTTTCTGTAATCCTGGCCTTATGTTCACTAATTATTTATTTTTGACAGTTTTCAAATGAGATGAAAAATACTGAAATTTTTCAGTTTTTATAGTCATGTTCAGTGGACATAATGCTGTGTGAATATAAACTGCATTATCGGAATGAATACTATTGTTGAGGTCATGAACATAGGGTCAGGATTACAGAAAGCCCAAACAATCTTTGGAATTTTTTTTCGATCATTCGTATTAAATGGTAATAACGATTGTTAAAGATCCTACAGGTCCTTTCAATAATTTTCTGGAATTCCCCGTGAATTGTGAAACAACCCGAATCGTGTTTGAATAATATGGGTAAACTTTTTTCTATGACATCCATAACCATCGAATACTTTTTATGATTTCAACCATAGTATCTACTTCAACAATTCACGCCATAATCATAGAACCATTTCATCGTAAACAGAACCATAGGTCATGAACTATAAATACTTAAAAATTTCAGTATTTTTCATCTCATTCGAAACTATCCGGAATAAATAATTAGTGTAAAAGGAGACTGCCATTCGTTTTCATTCCGAATCGAATGCTGTAAAATAAATAAGGGGTTGCCATTTGAAAATCTCGAAATATTTCAATTTTGAGTTTCACATTTTCGCAGCAATATCTTCGAAAAACCTTACGATGTATCAAAATACTGAATGTACTACATGAATGCATGGAGTCTTTTCTATGAGACTGCTGACTTTGGTCTCGTTCGCATAAAAAATAATCGAGATATTGCATTTCCAAACTAGCAATGCAAATGTCAAAAAATTCAGGAATTTGTGAATAACTTGGCAACAGTGCATAGCAGAGAGTTTTTTTTAGTGGGTTATACTGCAAATTTGCTATTGGATCGATACATAAATGAAAATATAGGTAGTTCCATTTGAAATAAGAAAGTAGATGCGTTTGAGATAGACGTGGCAACACTGTCGACTTGAAATTATTTTAGGCGGAGAGTTCCTTCACCCTCAAGGCTGCACCTAAAATTTCAGAACGAAATATTTACTAGTCCTCCTAAAACGTCTAATAGGCCAACTTAAAAGGAAAACCCTGTATTATAATGGTATGAAGGTGAAGTTAAGTTCCGGCTTTCCATTGAAACATTATTATCAAAATGAATCCATTCAGTTTCATCCACTAAATTCAGGAGTTCAATTTCAAACCACACATGATACTGGGTGGTCAACTAACAAATTCCGATTTAAAAGAAAAATGAATCAAAAACTATCAGGTCAATTTTGATTTTTTTCTACAAATAATGCTCAGATCTTCAAAAATTCATTTTTAAAAAATTACGTTGTCCAAATGTCCAGCGTTTTTCTGCTGGCACTCTTCGAGTCGAACCCCCGATGACATCAATTTCCTGGCGGACATTTTCCTTCAACACAATTAGAGTGCGGAGATTGTTGTGGTAGACCGCAGTTATGAGGTGTCTCCATAAGTGAAAGTCGCAAGGTGTCAAGTCCGGGCTTCTTGGGGCCATGGAAGGTCTCCAGGCCGAGAAATCAATTTTTCAGGAAAAAGCGCTTGAATAACAGGTAAAGACCGATTTGAAGTGTGATAAGTGGCTTGCTGAAACCAAGTGTCCCGATTGTATCCACCAAAGTCTTGAAGAGCTGATTCAAAAAAAAGGTTAAACATGTCCACATAACGATCAGAATCCACTGTTATTGTTCGGCCACGTCCGTCTTCGAAAAAGTACCGACCAATACCTTGTGCGTGTATTGCACACCAAACTGTGAGTTTCAGACTGTACAATTGAGTTTAATGTCTTTTTTGGGTTTTCTGAAAACCAATACTGGCAAATTGTTGAATAAGATGGCTGTTGAGATGAAAATGGTCTTCATCAGAGGAAAAAATGTTGATTTTGGTATTAATCGTGCACACAGAAGGAACGCTCCTCACCCGTCCACCGAACAATTGCGACTGAATTTCCTTCTTCGTTTAAAACCTCCTTCTTCTTCTTTATGTGCCGTCTCCTTTAAGAAGGTTGGCTATCATCATGGCGATTTTTATCTTTGAAGTTGCGGATCTGAACAACTCAACAGAGCTGCTGTTGTACCACTGCCTTAGGTTGTTCAACCAGGAGATGCGTCTTCTTCCTATACTTCTTTTACCCTGTATTTTTCCTTGTATTATAGTTTGCAACAGCGTATACCTCTCCCCTCTCATCACGTGGCCCAGATACTGCAATTTTCTGATTTTGACTGTGTTGACTTACAGGTAGATAATTCTCTAGATATCCTGACAAATTTCCATACCGCATTCGAATATTTAATAGAGACAGTTGAAATCCCTTTCAGTCAACTCTCCCAATATGAACACCATTGACTTAATTTACGTGAATCGCGCATTGAGAAAACTTTCGTGAGTTCGCAGAATTCTGCATAGGATTCAGAAACTGTACATCATTAGATTTACAATGAGATAATGAGAAATTTCACATGAATAGTTTCGATCGAATTGAATTAATTTGAGTGTATTGGTACAGAGGTGAATTGAAGTTCTTGCTGCCCGTTTGAACATAATCATCATGATGAATTCATCCATTTTCACCGAATTCAGTGTGGGAGTTCAATCTCGGATTTTGCACATAATCTTCTAGTGATCTATATGAAGTCTTCTCTGGTCAAGAAACGTACTGATCCTTTACATTTTTTGATCACAAACTCTGAGAGGTATTCCTGCGCAGAGATTTTTCTCTCTTTGTTCAGTATTAATTGCGCTTCTCTTCATACGATTTCAACTTTCACGCCTTTTTACTCCACAAACTGTTAGAGGTATTTTTGAACAGAATTTTTTCTACTCCTACTCAACATACTCATATCGCTTTTTTTTATATGTTTTCCATTTTTACTTCACTGCTATCACATAAGGTGTCATTATCATGAGCTTTCGTATCAGCCACAATAAAACACAAACTTACGAAATATTCCGCCGACCTTGAAATAAAAGGTGATTTTGATGTGTAAGAAATTGATCATTAATGACACATTTTAATGTTCAATTTTTTGTCTATTTTAATGTGCAATCCCAAGGGCAACCGTTCGCAAAACATTCAGGAGCACAAAGAGAAATGTCAAAACTCTACTGGAACATAGATACATACATAGAAATTTTATCATGTCATATGTAAGTCTTGTGCAAAATGAGAATATATTTCATATAAATTGATCATTAATGACCCATTTTAATGTTCAATTTTTTGTCTATTTTAATGTGCAATCCCCATGGCAACCGTTCGCAAATCATTCAGAAGCACTACGAGAAATGTCAAAACTCTACTGGAACATAGATACATACATAGAAATTTCATCATGTCATATGTAAGTCTTGTGCAGAATGGAAATATATTTCAATCAAGAATTTATACACAAATCATATTGAGAACGTCGGAAAAATCTTGTAATCAACTCGGTTATCAATCGAGCGACTAATGGTCGCTCCGCTCCGCTCACGCATTAGAATATCTCGGCCATTAATCGCTGTCTTCAATAACCTAGTTGATTAAATAACAATTTCGTCGACCGCAAAATGAAGGGTGAATTTAATGTGTACGAAATTGAACATTAATCACTCATTTAAAATTGAATTCATGCTACTTTGATGTTCAATTGTCACGGACACAACCAAACACAAAGCATTCAGAAACAATACGAGTAATGCCAGTACTCTACTGGATCTTAGAAATTTGTTTATGTTGAATGGTTGTCTTGTGCAAAATGAGAAGAACTTTCAGGATATCTTAAATAATAGTTACTTGAATTTTGCAAAAATATATGTTCGTACTGATGAAGAATCAGAGGTCAAAAGTAATTATGTCCGGCTGCCTGAAAATACTCCGACTTTCGAACAGAATGAATTGGGTCGGAGTGTCTAGATTTAGGTTCGCTGATGTGCCAAATCGGTCGAATAGTTCTCGAGATTTTATGATTTAAATTTTTGTTTCAAATATGAATATTTCAGATGTAAACATCCAAAGTTCCAGAAATATCTAATTTAGCATCTCAATATAAATGATGTTTCTTGAAAAATTAATTCAATTCATTTTTTCCATGAATTCATTTGAGAGAAGCTTAACAAGGAGAGTTCAAACGACTCCTTAATTTGAGATGCACGACACAGTCAGTCAATTCTGTTCTTGTATATCATTGAGGTTTCACACTTGGAATCTTTCTCCTCACGTTTTCATAACGGTCAACCCAAGATACAAAGAATTGTATATTATTTATCATGAATCAACTCTCCTAGCCATCGAGATATAGAGCTTCTGTATGCCTGAATAATTTCCGATCACTTCAATTGGAAGTGAAGCGATTTTTACAAATGAAACATGACTTTTCGGATGACAATCAACGAAACGAAAAAGTTTGACATCAGAGTACCAAATTACTATCGATGATAGTTCGAAGGCAAATTCTAATAGTTATTTATGTACCTACCAAGTGCGTTATATGGATCCTAACATTCGGCCCGAGGGCCTTTGGCCCGAGGGATGAATGTTTTGATGAAAATTATAGAAATGTTGGTCACAAGTGAAAAAGTTACGTATTTTGAAACATGATCTTAATTTTCAAATTTAAATTAAAAATGTAAACAGGCTACTTCATGGTTTCTCAGTAGCCTTAAAAACTGCACTCAACACTCAGTTTTCAGAATCATTAATAAAAAATGGTACTAACAGTCTACTTTTGCCAGAATTAGCCTTCAAAGTCAGCGAGGTGGAAAAAATCGAAGAACTAGACGTTTACTCAAAAAATAATTTTTGCCATTTTAAGATTTTCTGATCAAGTTATGATAGAAAAGTTTTGAATAAGAAAAAGAAAAAGGTATGGCAATATCACAGATCATGTAGATACAAAAATTTATTTATAAAAATTACAATAAAAAAAATAAATGAATAAATGAATTTTCGAAGGTGTAGAATGTGTATTGAGGCTGGAGGTGGCCATATTGAAAACCTATTGTAAATTTTATAAATAAATTTTTTTTTATCTACATGATGTGTGATTTATTGCCATGCCTTTTTTTTCTTATCTAAAACGTTTCTTCTTATGCTAATTTTCATTACTTTTCAGCATTTCATATCATAACTTGATCAGGAAAACCTTAAAATGGCAAAAAATAATTCTTGAGTAAATGTCTAGTTCTTTGTTTTTTTCCACCTCGCTGACTTTGAAGGCTAATTCTAGCAGAAGTAGACTGTTGAGTACCATTTTCTACTAATGATTCTGAAAGCTGAGTGTTGAGTGCAGTTTTTAAGCCTACTGAGAAACCATGAAGTAGCCTGTTTACTTTTTTAATTTAAATTTTAAAATTTAGATTATGATCCAAAATACATAAATTTTTCACTTGAGACGAACATTTCTATAATTTTTATCAAATTTACGATGTTGGTTTTTCATAACTCGGAAACCGTGAAAAATCGCATAACATACATGGGGGTGATTCGAATACCCCATGAGACGAGGGACCTGTTTTTTTCTTTTGGACGTCAATCGTCTGGCCACCCTGTATATGAAATTTGTGGTAGCGAAAATCGCATATCAATGCTTTTTCGTGATATCTATCAGATTTGGTACCCCAGGAGTTTTTCCTGAAGAGACCAAGGACGAAGCCAGAAAAAATTTCCGAGGAGACTTTTCAGAAGAAAATGTTCTAATCCTGTACTTCTGAAAAATTTCAGGAGGGGTCCGGACCCCATTGGAACCCCCCCTCGTTACGGCCTTGGAAGAGACCAATGAAGAGAAGGCATTCCGCCACATTTGATGAGATAAAGCCGGAAGTGAAGAGCGCATTTCATTAGTGCTTCAAAAAGTGGAAGAAGCGCTGGCATAAATGCATTACATCAAAATGAATGACTTTGGAGGAGCCGAATTGAATATCGATGAATAAATGAATACAGCCGAAATTTCTAAATTCTTATTTTTTTCGAACAAAACTCGAATACTCGTATCTCCTGATCCACCCAAACCGTTAATACAAATTTGGATATCCTCAGATTTCTTTCAAATCTTGAAGTGAAAAATTGAATTCATGAATTGAACAAAGAGTTCTCAGAAGCTTTTAATGTGAAATAATTATGGTTATTTCCCTATGTATAGGCCAACCAAAGCTGACTATACCTAATAACTTTCCCAATTTTTAAAAATAGTGTGACATGCATTGGACATTGATCTCTATTTCGAGCCAAAAGGCCCTTGCTATAAAGCATTCAACTGTACGCATGAAACATCACTTTGATAAAGCCCTTGTATCAATACCAATACAAATAGCAAACCTCACAAGATTATCTTAAAAGGACCTCTGGCAGAACACGATTCTGTGTATCTTGTTCTGGGAACCATATGCCTTATTCAGAATTTAATTTGACATCAAGGATATTATAAACGGAATGCTTAACACTCGCAGAAACTTGAATCCAAGGTAGACCGGAACGTCATACAGCTAACTAGTTTCCTTTTGATCACACGAAGCCCCGAGGAAATTCACGATGACATTCCCATTTGGCTTTTCAGCTCTGTGATATTTGACTTCCATATATTTCGCTGTCAGTCACAGATATCGTAATAGTTTCGTCTCCTCGAGGCTCGACTCATTTAAACTTAGTTTACAGATAGTTCTAAGGCCTCCGCTATATAATTTCAAATGTCTCAATGGAGTCTGATGGACGCTTGGGAATGCGAAGATTTCTTTACCCTTACAACAAAAATGGTCGACTTTGATTATACTATTGGATACAGATATAATCTTGTGGGCACTGCATTTTTCCTTATGGTAACCGAAAGACGATATTTTTTCGTGTTGATTTCAAGCTGGTTCGTTTCTTTTTTGTGATGGTTCAATTCTACATAAAAATCATTTCATTATAATCAAAGATTATGGATGTTAAATATGGAATGTAAACTAAGGTTAAGCCTTATTAAGTTATTGAAGCAATATCGTTATTGATCAATATATTGAACATATAAGGAGGGCATTGAAACAATAATATTGATGGCAATAATATTGAGAAGAATCAAATTGATTTGATATTTATTGCAGTTCCGCCAATATATTGAGGCGCCGTCAATATTATTGACACCGTGTGAGGGGTAAAAAGAATATTGTGCAATAAAATTTCAGTAATTCTGGAGACGCCGTAGAGGGTGTTTGCTTAAATTGTGTTTTCCCCCCTTTCTAGATAGAAACTGATAGTAAAAAGAAAACACAGTGCATCACAGGTCTCTTCAACTATCTCGCTTATGGTTGTTACAGCAATGCGAGACGAAAATTTCAAATCTTCAAAGCTGTTTCCAGTTGCTAGAAATCTTAATGTGACTGCAAGTCGATCCGCCGGTGAAATAGCCTTCCTCATAATCGTATCTTGTTTTATTATAAATGGTGGAACGAGTGTAACAAGTTGTTGAAAAAAATTGTTCATCCATTCTTAAAAAATTTTGTAGTCATCTGGCTCACCTCATGTCCATGACTCGTGTGACGTGCTCCCCGTCTCTACCAAACTGCGTTGCCATCGTTTACCTTCGGAAGTAGAGATCTCGGGCGCCACCTCTAGTTTAAAGTGTTGAGGACACTAGGGTACCCATAGGCGGTGTCCTATGGGGTCCGGGAGCTACTAGCCAGAGAAGGTTATGTCCAGGGGTCAGTTGTTTGTACCTAACTAAATATTCCCTAACTCTGAAAAATACTCAAATATTCTTAGGAAAAGAAAACACACAATTATAATAACATCTTTATTCGGTAAACGGTAAATAACGGCAGTCATCAAAATAAACCATAATATCATAAATACAATGTGAGGAAAGAGGTTGAACGGGCGGTGAGAAGGTTGAAGCGGGATGTAACATGCAGCGTATGTCGGCGGTGAGAGCTCTCAGAAAAATAATTAATGCAATATCTACAAGCGGTATTAAAAAGCGGTAATGAAAGTCGAATGAGAGTGCAAGCGGAAAATTAATCAAGCAATGGTAAGTAACGGTACGGTAGCGAAGGTTCTAACATGAGCAAGTTCCTAACAATCAAATTCCAAAAAAACGACATCCTTATTTACTGGCATACCTCGGTTCACATCTACAGGCTATTAACAACAATCGGTTTTACGGACAGGCGGTAAAAGGAAATTAGTGCGGTACCAGGGAAGGCATATGCGCCGTTTCAAGCTAGCATACACCCACCCTAGTGCTCTGAACCACGAGGCCCATGCACGCCTTTTGAAGCTAGGGCATGCACCTCGATATTCCGGAGCTGCACACGGTGGGGAAGGATAAAGGGAGGCATTTACAAGACTGCATATGAGCCGTTTCAAGCTAACATACGCGTTCTTGCACATCAGAACTCCGGGATATCATGCAGGCCGTTTCAAGCTACTACACAACCTCCGGGGTTCAAATGATGGCGGAAGGGCATAACAAGACAGTGTATGTGCCGTTTCAAGCTAACATACACCCTCTTGCCGATTCGGAATTGCAGGGCATCAGCATGCAGGCCGTTTCAAGCTACTACACAACCCTCTGAAATTCGAACGGTGTCGGAAGGGCACAACAAGACAGTATATGTGCCGTTTCAAGCTAACATACACCCTCTTGTCGACTCAGAGTTTCAGAACTCATGCAGGCCTTTTGAAGCTACACACAACGTCCAGGAACTCGAGTAATACTAGAGAGGATAATACAAGACAATATATGCGCCGTTTCAAGCTAGCATACACCATCTCGCAATCTCAGAATTCTAACAAGTCATGCAGGCCGTTTGAAGCTACTACACAACCTCTGCGAATTCGAGCGGCGGAAGGACGGGAAAATACAACAGGAGAAATACATTATAAATATCAAAGCCAGCAAATAAGAATTAAAACAATCATACCTAAACTGAACTTGCCCCTGCAGAACCCCCTGGTGGCACTTACTTCTGACGGACTGGTCGGCTCTAGTACTTCTGGAGTAGTGGTCAGGAAATTGATTTTAATTCGACTGATTATTCAGCGGAAAATCCCGTATTTTAAACCTTTCGGACACGTGGTCCGGTAACAGTTGACTCCGCCCCATGTGTGCGGTATCGAGAAATCGCGATCTCATTTGCCGTACATCTTCAGCGCGGAGATAAAAATTCCCGATTTCCGTCAACTTCAATTGAACGAAACCAAATAATGATAGAAATTATTTTGCTTCGTTACATCCCCCTCCTTCTTCGGGTAGAAAAGAGGAAGCTTGCATTCTCTTTTCTTTACAGTTACAGTTCTGAAACAAAAACTTTACTGATTAACAAAAAAAATTAACAAAGAAAAATTCACTTCAATCACTTATGGGTCCATTTTCCACACTGGGGTCACTGGCGTGGTCACTATCGGAAGGTCACACTGGACTCCTCAATACGGCGATTTTGGGCGGTGTTTTGGCTGGAGGTTTTTGGTCGGCACTCGCATCGGTCGGAGCGAACTCCTACTCGTCCACACCGGGAGCAAAACAGGCGGAACGGTGCGGTACATTTGCGGCGGTCATGTCCGGGATATCCACATCGCCAACACAACTCATATTCACCTACCGGTAGGTAGATGGGCTCTTGTACTTGGACTCTGGAACTCCTGGCTCTGCGTGATGCGAGTCTCTTTTCAGACCAGCGGTGGATTTTCGGCATTGCTTCCACATAAGAAAGATCATTTTGTTCATTCCACGGTTTTAAATCTTTCACGTGAATTAATGGACCAATTTTCTTTTCATCACGGAAATCATTAATTCTGGTGAATTTATTCGGTATACGGTATATGGCCCGGAAAATTTGGGGGCCAGCTTAGCCATGAAATCGTCGATAGCTCTAGAAAGATGGTGTTCCCGCTTCACAACAGAACACCTTCAAGCTCTACGAAAAAAAATTCACATTTCGACATAATAATAATTCCTGCAAACTTTACGGTCGGTCGGTACGGTTTGAAAGGTTTCTGGGTTCGGTTCGGTACGTTCGGTTTCAACGGAACTGTGCGTTATCAGCTGGGCTGGCGGATTCGGCGGGGACTGACCACTCTCGATGAACCTGAATAACCTTTTTCGCTTTTCCTCGACGGTTCCCTTTCGGTATAAATGAAACTTGTCCAATTCTACGTCCAGTTCCTCCTTTGCCAACTGGTAAATCCAACTGGTACGTAGATCGCTGTTAACGGTATTCGGTACAGTTTCGGTGTACCTTTTCATATAATTAGTTTGACGCTGCAAACTATCGGATTCGGACTATTCGGTACTTGAAGTTTGTCGGTGTTCTTGGTCGCTGGCATCTGACGTTGACCCTTCTTCCAAAATAATCTGACGGTAACTGCTTCCCTACAGTTCACGGTCCACTAACGGTTTCGGATTCGGTCAACAAGTGTCAACCTTCTTCCAAGAACTTTGACAGTTTTCGATATTCCATCGATGTCGGCTCAATTCTGCAATGATGCTGGATCAATACGGTCCCCTTCGGTCTGCCAAGTGCTTGCGTATATCCATACCCCTAATATCCAAAAGGCATTCAGGAAGGGCTCGGACCCCCTCCAACGTCATGCTCACTAAAACAAAATCCGGTACCCAGTGAAGCCACGACAAACGTCTTACCATCCCAGGCAGACGCCCCTTTGGCGGAATATATCAGGAATACGAAGTGTGACAGGATCCTCGAACTAGTATTCTCGATCCTCATTATAATTCCGGTATGCAGTCTCTCGCCACTGTCACCATTTAGACATTCTTCAAGTTTTTCCATCAAATTCCTTGAATCGGTTGAAATGCATCTCCTGGGGTTCATCACGAAGTGGTTTGGTGATCAGTCAGTACCTATCAACATACGGTATATGGGGTGGTAAATGGGGTTTCGGGCGGTAAAGGGTTCGGTCGGTCGGTAGGAAATACGGTCGGTCGGTAAGAAATACGGTCGGTCGGTAATGGTTTATACTCACTCCGCTTGCGGCTTTGTACTCTTCCTGTATTGTAGCTGCGGTGGTATCCTCACACGGGGTTCCTTACTCCAACATGGCTCTCTTCTTCCTCATCCTGTCATGGAAACGTCTCGGTGAATTCGGCAACATCCCCCCAACAATGGTTCTCCAATAACGGTCTTCCAACAACGGTCGCTGCTCAACAATAGTCCATTTCCTCGTCCTGTCATTGCAACATCTTCAAACAACGGTCCCTGCTCGGGCGCCATTTTGTGACGTGCTCCCCGTCTCTACCAAACTGCGTTGCCATCGTTTACCTTCGGAAGTAGAGATCTCGGGCGCCACCTCTAGTTTAAAGTGTTGAGGACACTAGGGTACCCATAGGCGGTGTCCTATGGGGTCCGGGAGCTACTAGCCAGAGAAGGTTATGTCCAGGGGTCAGTTGTTTGTACCTAACTAAATATTCCCTAACTCTGAAAAATACTCAAATATTCCTTAGGAAAAGAAAACACACAATTATAATAACATCTTTATTCGGTAAACGGTAAATAACGGCAGTCATCAAAATAAACCATAATATCATAAATACAATGTGAGGAAAGAGGTTGAACGGGCGGTGAGAAGGTTGAAGCGGGATGTAACATGCAGCGTTATGTCGGCGGTGAGAGCTCTCAGAAAAATAATTAATGCAATATCTACAAGCGGTATTAAAAAGCGGTAATGAAAGTCGAATGAGAGTGCAAGCGGAAAATTAATCAAGCAATGGTAAGTAACGGTACGGTAGCGAAGGTTCTAACATGAGCAAGTTCCTAACAATCAAATTCCCAAAAACGACATCCTTATTTACTGGCATACCTCGGTTCACATCTACAGGCTATATTAACAACAATCGGTTTTACGGACAGGCGGTAAAAGGAAATTAGTGCGGTACCAGGGAAGGCATATGCGCCGTTTCAAGCTAGCATACACCCACCCTAGTGCTCTGAACCACGAGGCCCATGCACGCCTTTTGAAGCTAGGGCATGCACCTCGATATTCCGGAGCTGCACACGGTGGGGAAGGATAAAGGGAGGCATTTACAAGACTGCATATGGGCCGTTTCAAGCTAACATACGCGTTCTTGCACATCAGAACTCCGGGATATCATGCAGGCCGTTTCAAGCTACTACACAACCTCCGGGGTTTCAAATGATGGCGGAAGGGGCATACAAGACAGTGTATGTGCCGTTTCAAGCTAACATACACCCTTGCCGATTCGGAATTGCAGGGCATCATGCAGGCCGTTTCAAGCTACTACACAACCCTCTGAAATTCGAACGGTGTCGGAAGGGCACAACAAGACAGTATATGTGCCGTTTCAAGCTAACATACACCCTCTTGTCGACTCAGAGTTTCAGAACCTCATACAGGCCTTTTGAAGCTACTACACAACGTCCAGGAACTCGAGTAATACTAGAGAGGATAATACAAGACAATATATGCGCCGTTTCAAGCTAGCATACACCATCTCGCAATCTCAGAATTCTAACAAGTCATGCAGGCCGTTTGAAGCTACACTACACAACCTCTGCGAATTCGAGCGGCGGAAGGACGGGAAAATACAACAGGAGAAATACATATAAATATCAAAGCCAGCAAATGAGAATTAAAACAATCATACCTAAACTGAACTTGCCCCTGCAGAACCCCCTGGTGGCACTTACTTCTGGACGGACTGGTCGGCTCTAGTACTTCTGGAGTAGTGGTCAGGAAATTGATTTTAATTCGACTGATTTATTCAGCGGAAAATCCCGCATTTTAAACCTTTCGGACACGTGTGGCCGGTAACAGTTGACTCCGCCCCATGTGTGCGGTATCGAGAAATCGCGATCTCATTTGCCGTACATCTTCAGCGCGGAGATAAAAATTCCCGATTTCCGTCAACTTCAATTGAACGAAACCAAATAATGATAGAAATTATTTTGCTTCGTTACACTCGATCGTTTTTTTAACCATTTTTTCAAGCAGATCCTATTAAAAACGATAGATCCATCCTCCCTGACTTCACAATTGAAACTGACACTTTATTGGACAGTATTATTGCATTGTGTGAGGGCTGCCGTTTTTTACCATATATTGCGTCAATAATATTGACCGTGTAAGGTGGGCTTTACGTAAATAGGAAATGTCAGTGATAAAAAAGTGGCAATCGATGCACTGGCATAAATTTTCTTCCCCTCTGAATGAGGACAAAACCACATATAGCTCATGCCGTTAGTGTCTTCTCAAGAGAGCTGGAAAATCCAACGAATACAGATTGTGCTAGAGTAAGAGGATATTTTATTATCTGAAAGGAACCATGGATCTTGATCTAAGATACAAGTCAGACAAGGAGATGAGTTTGTAGCAGAAAATTGAATCAAAGGTACACCGGAACGTCATACAGCTAACTATAGTTTCTTTTTAATCACACGAAGCCCCGAGGAAACTCACGATAACATTCCCATTTAGCCTTTCAGCTCTATGATATTTGACTTCCACATATTAAGCCGGGTTTAGACGAAGCGCACCTACTCGCGCACCAGCCTCGCTTCCGCTCCCTCGCAAAGTGTAAACATGCTCCTCGCCGTGAGGCCCCTCGTCCTCGGTTTGAGCCATTGCTGGTCGGTTTTCAGTCGCGCATCAAAGAAGCCTCGCTGTGTCGTTTGAACAAGCTTCTGGAGCTAGTCGAGTCTCGGACTTTATACTAGGCTTATTATTACCTCGCCTTCATCCTGGCGCGAGGATGAGTTTTGGTGCGCGAGTAGGTGACGAGGTTTGACACGCGAGTGGGTGCGCTTCGTCTAAACCCGGCTTTACGTCTGTCAGTTACAGTTATCGTGATAGTTTTGTCTACCGAGGTTCGACCCATTTAAACTCAGTTTAACAGATCTTAAGGTCTCCGCATCCCTCATGGTGAGGGTGAGTGTGAGTGTGGGATCGCCCTTGAGTAGTTGTAGCCGTTTCATGAAGCCTACTCATTTCATGGATGTTTAGCCGGGTTTAGACGAAGCGCACCCACTCGCGAGTCAAACCTCGTCTCCTACTCGCGCACCAAAACTCATCCTCGCGCCAGTGTTTACACTACGCGCTGGATTCGCCTAGAAGGGTGAGCCAGGATGAAGGCGAGGTAGTAATCAGCCTAGTATAAAGTCCGAGACTCGACTAGCTCCAGAAGCTTGTTCAAACGACACAGCGAGGCTTCTTTGATGCGCGACTGAAAACCGACCTGTAATGGCTCAACTCGAGGACGAGGGGCTTCACGGCGAGGAGCATGTTTACACTATGCGAGGGAGCGGAAGCGAGGCTGGTGCGCGAGTAGGTGCGCTTCATCTAAACCCGGCTTTAGCGTCTTCCCTCAAGTAGAGGCTAGCAAAAATCGCACTCCACTCACTGAGTGTGCTTTCTGAATAGGCTACAGGTACTCAAAGGCAATCTTACACTCACAATCACCTTGAAGGATGACTATGAATACGGCCCTGAGTAGTTACCTTTTGATAAACCAAACCCAGAGGAAATTCAAGATGACATTCCCATTTGGCTTTCAGCTCTATGATATTTGAATTCCATATATTTCGCTTGTCAGCCACAGATATCGTGATATAGTCCGGTATCTTTAGACATTCGAAATTACATAAAGTCCCAATAAGCTGAATTCTGTGAAGTTGTTCAAAACATAATCATAAACAATGTCTAAAAGTTCCTCATCATTCCCCTGTGAGGAAAAAAATTTATTCGAGGTCAAATGTCAAAAAAATGAGTTTTTCGCGATTTTCAGCCAAACGGTAAGTTTTATCATAAAAGTACCTCAGACAAAAAAATTGTAAATCATAAAATTATGTATAAAAATGTAGCAATACTTTTTCTTACGAGCCACCGTTTCTGAGATATAACGATTCAAAAAGTTATAACTACGCGCTAAGTACACTACCTCATAGGTGGCATGGAAAACGTGTGCATATTATGACGATAACGACTTTTACAACTTTTTGAATCGTTATATCCCAGAAACGGTGGCTCGTAAGAAAAAAAGTATCGATACATTTTTTATAGATAATTTTATGATCTACAATGTTTGTCTGAGGTACTTTATGATAAAACTTACCATTTGGCTGAAAATCGCGAAAAACTCATTTTTATGACATTTGACTTCGAATAAATTTTTTTCCTCACAGGGAATGATGAGGAATTTCAGACATTGTTTATAATTATGTTTTGAACAACTTCACAGAAATTCAGCTTGTTGGGACTTTATGTAACTTCACTCTCATTTTTTGGTCTAAATAGACAGGACTAATAGTTTCATCTCCTCGAGGCTCGACTCATTCAAACTTAATTTAACAGATAGTTCTTAAGGCCTCTGCTATATAACTTCCAATGTCTCAATGGATTCTGATGGACGCTTAGAAATGCGGAGAATTCTTTACCCTAACAACAAGAACGGTCGACTTTGATGATACTATCGGATACTGGTGAAATCTTGTGGGTACTGCATTTTTCCTTATGGTAACCGAGAAAAGATATTTATTCTTGTTGATTTTGAGATGGTAAGTTTCTTTTTTGTGATGGTTCAATTCTACATGAAAATCTTTCCATTATTTTGAAATATTATGGATGTTAAATATGGGAAACCAAACGACTACAGTGTATGAGGTTGAATGTAAACTAAGGTTACTTAGAATTCTATAATAATTGATTCATTAGTTTTGAAACAATGTGAATAGGAAGTCAGTGATAGAAAAAAGTGACAATCGATGCACTGGCATACATATTTTTTCACTCTGAATAAGAACAAAACCAAGGACCTATTGCACCAAATACTTTGCAACTTTTCACTTTACAAATTAACCAAATTGAACGAAACGCACTCCAAATTGAAAAATACAATGTGAAAAGTCAAGTGCATAGTGAAAAGTACTCCGCAGAAATTAAATGTTGGGAGAAATGTTGTGCAACATAACTAATTTTCACTTTTGAAATTGTCAATAATGCAGAGTGCGAAGTGAAAACTTGCAAAGTATTTTGGTGCAGTAGGCCCCTGATATATACTCCGTTCACATATTATTGAGCGCAAAGTAGGTGTTTGTTTATTTATCTGAGATTGGCAGTATTTGCTGTCATAACGATGAACAAAGTCAACGTTGCCGAATATATACCGGCCTTATCAGACAATACCTTATAGAACACAAGGCCATGAAACAGAATGACAGCGGAAGGGGGGTGAAGTGTTTGAGTAGTCAATCATTTGTAGGTGACAGTTGATGTCTGTTCACGTTTTGCCAGAATTGTGAGTGTTTTTCGGACTTTATTGCTTAAAATTCTATTTGTTTTGTGTTAAAACAGTTCTTAACAGGTAAGGAGAAGGCCTTTTTATATTTTTCGACTAGTTTACTTCTAGTTCATAAAAGTTTTGCTTTTCATGTTAGAGATTATTTAGATTTTAGTTTCGGTTCGTTTTATACTAATCTCCCTATTTTTTTCAGCTGAAATGCCATTTCATTGCTCTGTTCCAAGTGCAAGGGGCAATTATACAGGAGTGCCATAAGTAGCAGGCTTTAGGTTTCCCAAAGACAAGCAACTTAAAAGAACTTGGTTTAACGAAATTGAAAGGGAAGATTTCGTTCCCAGTAAGAGCAGCAAGGTAATAATTATTGCAAATTCAACTGTTTTGCCTGAAACTAAGAAGTTACTTATTATTTCTAGGTTTGCGAACTACATTTCCAAACGAAATTTATAGAAAGATCTACAAGTTACACACATGAAGTTATAGGTCAAAAAGTCGAAATTCCATTGAAGTTTCCTAGGTTAAAAATGGGTTGAAAAAATGTTATTAATCAGCTGTCCTTCTATTTATCTTTTACCATTCGTTTTAGGTGCGATACCAGCGAACTTGCCAGGTTGTCCGTCCTACATAAGCAGATCAAATGTTCATACCAGAGTATCTCCTCAATCCAAGCAATCTGAAGTGGAATGTCGAGATCTTGAGAAAGCATCAAATCCTGTTCAGAATATGATTCAGCCGTGTCATTTGCAACTTCAGCTGAGGCTTTTACAAAAGTGTTTGCTCGAAAAAGGTTGGATAAAATACAAAGAGAAAAAAAAACCTGTGTTTTGTTTATTTGGACTAGTCATCTGAACTTCCAGTTGTTAAAATAAAGGTGTATGTGTCTGAAGACTTAGCGTTATTGTACTTTTTAATGATATTGAGGCAAAAAGAGCTGGAATGTGATGATGGGGACTCAATATTGCTTAATATACTGGGAAAACACTATTTTCACTATCATTATCATTTCTTTTTCCTCAATAAATGTCGAAAATAACCACGAAATTGGTACTTGTGTTAACAACGATCCTACCTACTCAGAAAAACATAATTTTCTTTTCTGTTAGAAAATAAAATCTAAATTGATCAATAATTTGTGGAAATGACATTGCGTAAAAAAATACGGAATGGACTACCTATGGTGACGTCACTCATTCTGTTTCATGGCCTTGTGTTCTAGTAAGGTAGTGTATCAGACGAGCTTCTGAGTTATCAGAGAACAATATGTTCTATTGACAACATTGCGTATCAATCTGACAAGATAATAAACAACATTACCTAAAATTCTAATATACACAGTGGAATTATGCCAAATTGTCATGGCCAACCGACAGCTCAAAGTTTCTTGAACGGACTATAGCGTATGCCGATAGTGTCATCTCAAGAAAGCTGGAAAATCCAACGAATGCAGATTGTGTTGGAGTTGAAAAGATATTTTGTTATCTGAAGGGCACCATGAATCTTGGTCATAGATACAAGTCGAGCAAAAGACATGAGTTAGAAGCAGAGACTTGAATGCAACAACAGCTAACTAGTGTTCTTGTGATCATATGAAACATACAAAAATTCACAATGATTTATCATAAAGCATACTCATTTCATGGGTGCTAGCGCCTTCCCTCAAGTTAGGGCTGGTAAAAATCGCACTCCACTCACTGAGTATGATTTATGAAACGGCTGCAGCTACTCAAGGGCAATCTGACACTCACACTCACCCTCGCCTTTGAGATGACTATTAATACGGCCCTAACTATACTCCGTTCACGAAAGGTTGAGCACATAGTAGGCGTTTCTTTATTTATTTGAAGTTGGCAGTATTGACTGTCATAGAGTAAAATAAAGTCCACGTTGCCGAATGTACTCGGCCTTGTCCGACGAGCTTGCGAGTTATCAGAGAACTCTATGCAATATTGACAACATTGCGTATCAATCTGACAAGAAAATAAAGAACATAACCTATAATAGTAATATACACAGTGGAATATGCCAAATTTCCATGGCCAACCGACGGCTCAACCTTTCGTGAACGGACTATAGTTACCTTCTGATCACACAAAGCCCCGAGGAAATTCACGATGACATTCTCATTTGATTTTCAGCTCTATGATATTAGATTTGACTTCCATATATTCGCTTGTCAGTCACAGATATAGTACTAGTTTCGTCTGCTCGAGGTTCGACTCATTTGAACTTAGTTTAACGGATAGTTTTTAAGACCTCCGCTATATAATTCCAATGTCTGCAATGAGTCTGATGGAGGCTTCATAATGCGAATATTTCTGTTCGCTAACAGGAAGAATGGTTTGTCTCTGTATTTTTTCCTGTGGCTACTGAAAAAAGTTTCCATTGTAAAGTTGGAGGGGATGAGTTGATATTCATGTTTTTATGTTTTAGCTAATACAGGATGACAATTTGAAAACTTGTCAGTTCAATTATGTCACGACAATGATGAATTGAGAAAAATACCGGTCAGTTTCTATTGGCACGGGGACATATTTTAAGCAAAATTGTTAGCCGAAATCTCGTCAACCATTGCCATGGGGAATATCACCCTCAATTCTTTGGGGTTTAGGTGTGAGCTTAACCTCAATTGAAAGACCATCTATCTCTTTACATGAATACTATGGTTTGCAAGTTTTTATTTAGCACATGAAGTAGTTACAGGGAATGACAATTTTAAATTTTGCCAGGCCAATTATGCATCCAAGAATGTTTTCAGACGACATACTGGAACTGTTCAATTTTCATGCGGATTCGGATATTTTGAGCAGAATTGTTAGCCGAAATCTGCTCAACCCTAGGTGTAGGGCTGTCACCTCTAAATTCTCAAAGGAACTAGGGAGTGGGATTTACCCCAATTGAAAAGTAACGTCCCAATTTCCGCCAATCGTCAACGCACAATTTTGAATAACAAATGGTTTTCAAACAAAGAAACTATATGGCAGCAGTTTTTTTCAGTTAAACCTCTGCAAACCTGCACAGCGGCAGTCAAATCAATACCGATACAATACTTGGTAGTCAACAAAGGAATTCCCATTTAAAAAATAATCAAAACAAAAACTATCAAGTCATTTTTTTCCCTCCAAATAAGGCGCAGCTTTTTGGCAATTCATATCTTAAAATTTACGCTGTCCAAATGTCTACGATTTTCTGCTGACACTCTTGGAGTCGAACCCCCAATTTGGAAAAAAACAAGTCTCAAAGTTTCTGGGCCGATGGTTTGAATTTACTGGCGGACATTTTCCTTCAACGCAGTTAGAGTGCGGGGATTGTTGCGGTAGACTATACTTTGAGGTGTCCCCATGAGTAAAAGTTGCAAGGTGTCAAGTCAGGGCTTCTAAGGGGCCATGGAAAGTCTTCAAGCCGAGAAATCAATTTTTCAGGAAAAAGCTTCCTAATAACGAGTAAAGACCAATTTTAAGTGTGACAAGTGGCCTTGGACTGCTGAAACCAAGTGTCCTGATTGTATCCATCGAAGTCTTGGAGGTCTGTTTCGAAAAAAAATGTTCAACGTGTCCACATAACGATCAGAATTCACTATTAGTGCTCTGCCGCGCCCGTCTTCGAAAATGGACGGGCCAATAATGCCTTGTGCGTGTATTGCACATCAAACTGTGACCCTCAGACTATGCAACTGTGTTTCATGTTTCTCTTTGGGGTTTTCTGAAGACCAATACCGGCAATTTTGTTGGTTTACAGAGCCGTTGAGATGAAAATGGGCTTCATCAGAGAAAAAAATGTTGATTTTGGTAATAAGCGCTCACACGGAAAGAACGATCCTCACCAGTCCAGTGGACCATGAACCCCTCCTTTGTTTAAGATCAAATCCACTTCTCTTTTCTTATTCAAAACAATTTTGAAATGCTTTTGAATCGGAATTCCTCAGTTGACCACCCAGTACATGAATAATTAATCTGTTACTCATGAAATGGTATGGTCAAATACTAACCATACGGACATCTAATTTTTCTGTGGAAATGCTCGAAAAAACACAATGCACAGCGATATTTTCAACAAAAAGCATTCCGTTCAGTTGCAAAAATCCTCTTTTTCGACTCCGATATTTGTTGAGAACAGCACTCATGCTTCTTGTTGAAATATCAAGTACTTAGCCACGTGTTTTTTCGATTTTTACGGAAAAATTGGATTATTCTCCCAGATTAATTATTGTAACAATAGACAATTTATATCTGCGTAACTATGAGAGACCTAGGAATGCGGTTTTCGACAGCGAGTTTATCATAGCCATTGGCCTTCGGATATCATTCCAAACATAGGAGTTCCATCTCAAAAGTGCCCTGTACACGGCAGGGCTTGTTCCGTTTCCGGGATTCAACCAATATTTCCAAAAGGAGATTCGTACATGAAATTCGTTTCAACCGAATGAGCGGAATGAATAATACCTCGTCCATCCAATTCAATGGCAATCCCGATTGCGCCACGCCTCTGCTTATCTGGTGCTTCGTCTCATTTATGAGGCAGCTTTCTCTTATCACACCAGGGGGATCTTTTTATGTGGATTTTGATGACTTCCAGACCATAATGATCGAGGCAATCCATCAGAAACACTCAGAATAATTGAAACTCGCATACGAAGCTTCGATCGATAGAAATTTGGATATTGTTGGATGAAAAATCTAGGAAAGCATTCTTACTCTCATAAGATCCCATTTTGAAGTGTTGATATTGAAAAAAGAAGTCCAACTAATGTATATCAACCTAGAGAAAGCCTTTGACTGCGTTCCTCTGAAGAACTTTGATAAATTCTACAGGAAACGAACATCAATCGAACATTAATAACGGCCCTCAAAAATTTGTACACAGATTCGCAGATTCAATCGGAAAAGAATCTATCACAAGAATTCACCGAGAATAAAGGCTTGTGACAGGGATGCTGCCTTTCATCTACTTTGTTCAAAGTGTATATAAAAGGTATATATCAAGAGCTCTTCGAAAGTGGAAGAAGAGAGAATAGCTACCTCTACTCCCTCCAGTTCGCGGATGATCAAGTTATTATGGCCAATGATATGGCCAGAAAACTCCAGGAGGAAAATGAAATTTGGAGACTAGAGATGAATACCAAGAAGACTGAGTACCTTCCAATAGGAACCCAAAATGTCACGAATATCTTGTTGGAAAATAATGAGGAAGTAGGAGTGGTATCGGAGTATACATACTTAGGTGTTAAGTTTGACTCAAGTGAAAGCGACAGCAAGGAGATCAGATACAAAATAAATATAGGATGCTTGAACAGAATATTTTCGAACACCTGTATGGAGCAGAGACGTGGAAAATAACTGAGGAAAACAAGACTCGAAAAGGTTGAAACGGACGTACTCCGATGATCATTGCGAGTATCAAGCCTACATAAGATCAGGAACGGATAGTTACGAAGACTAATTGGAGTGGAAGGAACGCTGTACGAAGATATAGAAGCAAAATAACTTATCTGGTATGTTCACTTACAAAGAATGGACGAACAGATGCTTCCAAAGAAGTTTTCGAGTTGGTCCCAGCACAACGCCAGAAAGGAGGACGACCAAATAAAACCTGAAATGAGGGTGTTATCAAAGCCATAAGTTTCAGGGATTTAAGACAAGGACAATGGAATTGCAGAAAGGGGTTGCGAAAAGGCATCAGACAACATCGTACGACCGACGTTATTATCCCCACTTATATATGAAATTGAGAAAAAGGAATACAAATACTTGAAAAAATCACAATATGAAGAACCTTTGATTTGAAATCATCTGGATACATGGTTCGGCGCTTTGTGACCTATGAACTCTTATGACCTGATCAAAAAGTATGTAGAACCTATCCTACCTTTTCGGCAACTATGTAGAAGCATGCTGCTGATTTCCATATTTTATTGCGAATTACTATGGAAAACACGCAAAGTTATGACAATTGTTTTCATGGGAGCTATAAGTCCTAATTTCCTTGCTATGGTTATGATCAACAACAAAGTGGTTCTTCTCGGCCTAGTCCATTCAGTTTGCTCAGGTGTACCACATTATCTTTTAACTGATGTTGTCGGACCTCAACGCCTCCGTGGTAGCTTGAGTGTTTGGCTATACCACTTTTCCGGAAACCTCTATCCAGATTGAACTGATAACATCTCTCAATTGCTTATAAGACTTCAGCTTATTTTGACCTTCAATTTATCAATAGTTCCAATTGAGTCATTCAAAAAAACTTTCGAAAGTCACAGACATTCTGGAGAAACTGTAAGACTATGTCCGTTAAATAGTTTAGAATTCAGAGATATTCATATTCCACTGCCCTCACTCTAAAAATGACTACAATAAAATCCAAATCAAGTCTCCATTAGATGCAGAGCTCGAAATTCATTTACATACATGATGTCCACTACGATCTGTTAATGTGAAATCTTCCAGCTCATGAAGGATATTGCTTTTTTGTCGAATCTGTTGTGAAGTTGAACATCAAACTCGATTTATTCCCATGCATTAAAACATAATGGGATCGAGTCGCACGATAGAACAAATTTCGCTTTAATTTGCAGTTAAATGTGGAATGTTCCTTTTATGCCTTCCTCCATTGATACCATACGTGACGTAACTCTACGTTGAGCATTGTGTCCCGGTTTTCATTTGAATTCTTTTGATTACAGTGACATAAAGACTGAACTTTATATAGGGATGTAAATTCGGAATCGATGCTTGGTGTAATGGCAAGTTGAATTAACTTGGAACGGATATTCTGCAGTTTCGAGTTTGGATCATCAATGTGGAAATGGGTTGGTGTGTATGTGGATTCCAATTTTATTGTTTCAAGGTATCGCACTAGAATTGTAGCAATTGTGGATATCTGCTTTTAGAGGGCTTGACTGTAGGCTAACAAAGTTAGCGAATGTCTGTAAATTTTGAAACATTCAGTCTGATGTGGTATTGAACCCCCTAGGCCACATAAAATGTGT
This sequence comes from Propylea japonica, assembly GCA_013421045.1. NCBI lineage: Eukaryota > Metazoa > Arthropoda > Insecta > Coleoptera > Coccinellidae > Propylea > Propylea japonica. The sequence continues at coordinate 87,761,267 of CM024239.1, read as the reverse complement.
CTGTTTCTTAACAGTCAGTCGAAAATTAGAAAATTGAAGACATCCGAGCGAAACAATAGCACGCTGTTTTCTTAGGATCAAACGTGCAAAAAACGATAATTCGAATGCGAATATTTACTTGAGCATTCATGAAAATCACTTATCGGGACCAAGCGCAAGTAAGTTCACTTCAATAGCAGCAAAAATTTCCATAGCAACTGAGTTCGCTATAGTAGATCACTCAAGAAGAAAATCAACGGCGACAACAAAGACATGACAACAATGCAGAGGGTTATTTACAACTGAAAATTTATGACTTTCAACAACTTAATGGTGGTATTCTGCTTTTTATCTGTAAGTTACGATACTGTAGCGTAAGAATAATCTGTAACTGGCCGACTTGAGGTTGACGCTCACTTGGACGAGACGAAGCGAAGAGTTGTTTTCCGCAGGCACGATTTGCACTGAATCAAATGGGCAGACGCTCACTCACATCAGAATCGTTTGATTCAGTGCAAATCGTGCCTGCGGAAAACAACTCTTCGTTTCGTCTCGTCCAAGTGAGCGTCAACCTTTACAGATTCGTTAATAATGCAATGCTGGATTGGTTCATGTACCTATCTTAGTTACAGTGGTACTTTTGAACTAGGTACTTATCGATAAACATAACCTTCAATCGAAATATTTTATCATAGAACTTTATGTATGAGTAATGGTTTTTTTTTCTGTGACAAGAAAAAAATATGACATTTTATATCTCTGAAAGGTCACAAAGTATGACTTTTTACGAAATTACTTTTTTCTCTGTCAAAAAAATGATTCTCTATGTAGCCGGGAAAAAAGTACTCACTTTTTTCCCGGGGAAAAAAAGTAATTTTGTGGACAGTTATATTTCTTTCACTTTTAAATGGTCGTTTTTCCTGTCACAGAAAAAAATAGTGTATTATACACGGGAAAAATATTAGATTTTAGCTCTCGGCTTTTTGTCTCCCTCCGCTTTCGCGTCGGGAGGCAACACAACCTCGAGCTAAAATCTACTACTTTTTTCCCTTGTATAATAAATAACTATGATTTGAATTTGAAAATACATTTATCTGAATGTTGTATGCGTTTGTTTCTTTCATTTTATGAATTGAAATGAGGAAAGAAAAAAATCTTGGTTGAAATTGCTATAGAGCATTCATTAAGTTTATAGTACCTACACTAGTTCTTCAATCTGAACATGTTCACAAACTGGGCATTCGGCATTTCTTCAATCTGAACATTTTCTGGGCATCCGGCATTTCAAATGCATTCATTTGATCACGCGAACTTTTCCTTCCAATTCTCATAAAGTTTCTACTTTAAAAAAATGATTTTCAGGTCATGTATATTTTTGAACAATGTTTTACTTCTTATGATTTTCTTCCTATAACAATACAATGAAAAAAGCCATATTATTTTTATCAATCATCGATTTTTTATATTAAAACGTGCGTGTTCGTCCTAAAATAAACAACCCATTCAACGTAACGTCACAAGATATCATTCGATAATGCTTCCGATCATCCGTTGAGTACTCGCAAATATTTAAAGATTTCTGTAAGCTACAGGTCCCATAAAGAGGTCCAGAATTGCAATTTTCCTGTAAGCTCATGAAAGCGACAGATTGGCTTACCGATGAAAGCAGAATAATACCACAAATTTCGTTATTTTAGCTATGCTACTGTCATTCAAATATTCCAAAAATTAATCTTCTTCATAATTCAAGTACATAACCCTTCGCAATATCTCAAGAGCATTTTTCACGGAAAAGCCAGAACTGAAACCAAATTCAATTCACCGGGATTTGTAAAGAAAAATTCTCTGAGAAGTAACACGATATTTGCTTCGAAAGTTAATTTATTTTCGGAGCCTAGGGAGAATGAATAGTGGTTGGTTGAAGAGGAAAGATTTCTGATAACAATCCTTCAAGGGGAGGAAGCTCCCCAAGAATTAAGGCTGTTATCTGATCGAGATTTGGCAACATGAAATAATCCCTGTCCCATTCTTTGATACTCATTGGTCACAAAAGAGGGCGATTGTGTTTTTCCGTGAGGAAATTCTGTGGAGAGTAATTTGCTGATTGTTGCGAAACTTCTCAAGAATGTCGAGCCATAGTTTCGAGTACGTGAGAATCAGTTGAAAGATGTGAACTTGGAGTTTTTTATCTTTATTATATTATTTCCTATCCTGCAGATATTGAAAGACCCTTCATAAAATGACATAATTCGCTGTAAAGTTACTGAATGAATCTTTCGAATAAAAGAAGGGTGCTCATCTGGCTTGTATTTCATTTTGAACTATGACGATGGTCTCCAAAGATTCATAACATTTTTTGATCTGGGTAGAATGAATAGATATCTTTTTTGCTAGATCACTTTGTATTGTACGGTGATCAGATTTCGTTTGTTTATCACTATAACTCTTCCGCTAGTAGGAATAATAACGAAGTGATGGGTGCCTGTTGATCTCAATTTTTGAGAAAATAAGAAAGGTGACCTTAGCAGTTTACTATGACTTTCAGTTTTCAACCTAGTGGATGGAATTGGAAATAGAATATTCACTTTTAATGTTCCTAACTCTTATATTAATGAATGTCTTGTAACGCGGTTTTCTCGGTGAAACTTACCTCGAGCGCCAGCTATTCTTTTTTTCTTATAAGGGAGAATAGCAAACCTACCAGGGCAGCTGTTAGTCAGAGACAGAGTTCTTCGTTATCTAAGATATTAGCGATAACAGAGAAAATCAGAAATAGAGTAATTTACACAGTTTATTCAAATAGCGAAAATAGTTATACAAAAACACAGTGAAATAAGACGCTATATGAAATCAATACAAAATAAAAGACTGGTCAGTTTTGTCTGACCGCGAGCACTTTCATATGAAACAAATTTTTCCCGGTACGAGTCAGCCAGAATAGAAAGTAGGTTAAATTTAACGGTGAATTCAAATATATGATAATATCAGGAAAACAGGGATAAAAGGGGTCAGTATAAGAGTGCACAACGGTTATACTTGTCCGATATTCTTTCAGTCCTAGAATTCACCACGTAGTCTACCACTTTGCTTGTTTCTCGCTAAACAGGTTGGGTTTGGCCAGGTGAAATTAGAGGGTTGAACAGGATATGTCGAACGTGCTACAGCATTGGTTCGGTTATGCCTTCCGGTCTGACCATGAGTTTACACGCCATGAAGGACAGACTAACTACAGGCACTAAGGAGCAGGACAGAGCAGGAATGTTATTCGGTTGAACGTACTATAGCAGTGGTTCGCTTGAGCCCTTCGGTCTGACCATGAGTTTACACGCCATGAAAGACAGACTAACTACGGGCACCTGGACAAACTAGGAAAGGTATGTTACGGAATCTGACGGAACAGCTATTTTAGGTAGACTCAACGAGGATTAAAAATAGGACTGTAGTAAATCGGCTCGGTACTTACAATTCGGTTGCACTAGCACTCACAGCAAGGTAATCAAAGATCAGAAAAATTTGGAAGCTTAGAAAATGTTTAGATCAGAAAATAATTCGGAACTAATTTATTAAAAGGTATACTTCTGAAGCAGAACTAAATTCGGAACTAATTACCGATGTAGGGAAACCCCGCCTTTTATAATCTTCCGGAGGGGGGTGGAAAAGGTAGGCGCAGAAACGTTAAAATTTGCAGGAGAGTACCTCGGTAAAAACATCTTAAACTGGCTTATCGTACGTATATGTAAAAAACGGCGTTATCGGCGATCGGCGTTGTTCTTGCGGACGGTTCTACGATGTTTTCTGTATGAAAAACAAAATCAATCGCTAAATGTTCGGTTTTTTCGATTGTTTTGAATTAATTCTGAACGGAATAAAAATTTACGAATTTAAAAATGAAAACTCGGATAAATTATTTTAAAATGAAGACCACGGTTTTTTCCCGATTGTTGTGTGAATTAATTCTGAACGGAATAAAAATTCACGAATTTAAAAATGAAAACTCGAATAAATTATTTTAAAATGAAGATCAATTTCTCAGTTAAAATTGAACATCATTACAGTCTCTTTTCGAAACCAACTCATTCTATAAGAATTTTCCTTCACTTGCATATCATAAAAAAATATGTTTTTCCGATGCAAACCATAAGTATTGGTCATGAAATACTCAGAAATGTAGTTTCAAGACAATTTTATTATACCAAAACAGTAATCTTTCAGAGGAAACTATATTATAGCTAAATGTTTTGAAAAACAACATATTTCTTTGACGTTGAGTATACAGTAGTTGTTCCAATAATATTTGCTTATGAATGTCGTCGTACAGATGAAGCAATCAAGAATGATATTGAGAAATTGAGGAATAATAGAGGTATTGTGGATATTTTGTCCTCAGAAATTTCATCTCATCAACTAATCATTTCGGCTCACCGGAAAAAAATACAGCATATAAATGAAATACAATTTCCTTCATTCCGAATGCACACCCAACGCTAAACTTCTTGTATCGCTGACTGTTTTCTATTTTCCTCACGACCTCTTTCCCATGTGTAAGACGAGATTTCATCGACCACTTCCAGAAATCCATTTTTCTGGAGTTTCGAACGTGTGAAGAACTGCGTACATCGTTAGGAGAGTATTTGTTTCGAAATATGACAGCCATACGAATCTTCAGACATTTTACTCGGGAAAGTTTGGCCATTTATTGGAATTGCAAGCCCAATGTTGTATTTCAGAACGATTTGGCCTCGGAGAATTGTTGTAATCAATTGGGTGTAATGCGAAAAGAAACGGAACTGATTTTGTACAGCTTTACGGATTCCGTGAGAATTTTCGAGCTACGATACGAGCGGAGAGAAAATCAGTTGATTTTATTTTTGCGCTCATGTTCTCAGGGATGCTAAATTTAGGACATGAATTCTTCCATAAGTATGTTGGGTAGGTACAATTGGGAAGAATTCAACAAAAAAAAAAAAAACAATTCAAATAAATTATATTATTTTTTTCTGAACGAAAAAGTCCATGAGTGTGTCTGATAAACTAGTGGGTGAAAGGAAAAGACACTTATTTCAATAATATAGTATATAACATTACTAGCAAGGTAACAGGGTTTTTACTGGCGAATGGAGGATATAATGACGAGCCGCAGGCGAGTCAGTTACCTCCTTGAGCCAGTAAAACCCGTTACCTTGCGTGTATTGTTTTATATTTTATTTGTTTCTCATTTGTAAAAGGTTAGATAAATTCCAAAAACAATTTCAATAATTTGTCGCAAATGTCGTAAGATATTTATGATTATTTATGACATCGGAAAATTATGACAACTGTCAGTGGCTTTACGAGAGGAAGTCCTTCGATAATATTTGCTCATTTCTGACGAAAAAGGCCAGATACAAATTAAACAAGGTATGAATATCGTTTTTAAATACTTTTATAACGTTTATTACTGAAAATATTTGTTCCAGAAACGATGAAATTAGAAGGATGAATGAAATTAGAAGCAAGTAAGTACATTGTCAGTGAGTTTACAGGTCAAAACACCTCTAGGATATTTGCAATTTTGAAATGGAAAACAAATACCTAGATACGAATAAAACAAGGTACGAATATCGTTTTTGTATAGTTTGAGAACGTTTATTGAGAAATAAATTTGTTCCAGGAAGTCTGAAATCAGAAGGAACTGTCAGTTTTACAAGTTATTGACTTGGTAAAATAAATTTTCTTGATTAATATTGCGTTTCTGGAAACTGACGTTTACAAATGAGAAACAAATAAATATTCTATCACTATCCATTTCGGCGTTAGGCAATCATCAGGTCAGCTGAAATAAAAATACTATATAATGATATCTGACAAAATAAAAACGACAACAAACACATACAATCAACAAACACTTTCAACAACAATATTTAAAGTAATGAAATAGAAGTATAGTAAGTACAGAAAAATGGCTCTGACTCAATAAAACGAGTGATTCCTTTAGCTCTTGCCACTTGGTCTGCCATTTCATTGTCGTGCACTCCAGTCTTACCAGATACCAACCCCTACAAGATTGTCCTGGTTGTTAAGGCCGAGTGCATTGAGTGACTAGCATTGACTGTATTGACCAGAAGTTAAGCGCTTGTAGTATTCCTTTGCTGTCAGATAATATAAATTTATTTTTTTCGGTAGTTGTCCTTGTCCTTGTGACGAAGATTTCTGCTTAAAATATTGATTTAAAAAAAACTCGTAGAGCTAGTTGGACTGCTCCGACTCTTCTGTCCTCAGTTGTTGAGCCTTCAGTGTAATACACCATTCACCAAACAAGAGAATAATATTTCGTCGTTATTCCAATCACGACTTGGAAATGCTACTATTTAATTTTTCAAACTCATGTCTCAAAGCTAGGTAATCTGTGATTTATGTGTTCTTTAAACTCATTCAGAATACGAGAATAATCCATATGGTCTTCTGTTATTAGACCCCTAACTTGTGTCAAGCTGAAAGCCCATATGGCTACCTCATATTCCATGATTATTCTCAATGGAGGCAGGTCTAGAATGACTTGCATGGTGTCAGAGTCAGACTGTCTTTTATTATAGGCAAACAAGGTAGCTTTTTACAATTCTTGATCAATAGAAAACATGCGTTAAAATTGGATCTATAATATCTGAATATTTCAACCCTAAACAACCCTCTTCAATTTCTTTTGCTATGATATGGTTCGCAACATCGATAATAACTTGTATCTGTTAAAATTTGCAGACCCTAAGGAACTAATAACACATGATAAATTTATAGCAAAATGTATCAAGAAACTTCAAAACCTCACAGATGAAATCTGCACATGGCTAAGATTATGGCGAATGAAAATAAATCCCGACAAATCAAAGTTGATAATTTTGCACCACAGAGTTATCGCAACATCACCAACTGTTTGTATGAATGGAGTTGACATCCATCCACCAACTTGGTATATAGATAGATAAAAAAATGTATTTTAATCTACAAACAGAACACGGCGAAAAAGAACACTATCTCTAGAGCCGACTACTTTTCCAAACTAACATACAAAAAACAAGGCATAAACACAGAAAAGGCTTCTCAAATTTATGAAAGCATTTGTCGGCCCTTCGCCCTTAATGGAATATGCACACCCAATATATGGAAACTGTAGCACCCCAGCATTGAAAAGATGGAAGGGACCACAGCACTTCGAATTATTACTCGAATAAGACACCTCTATGAATTTCACTATTTTAATTTATTTTATTAAGATTTATTCAAACAAATCAGCGCATGCACTTGACCCCCACTTTCCCTGTAAACTGCAGGCGCTGAAAGTGAACACATTTTTACTAATCCCATAAATTTTCCGTCGAGCTAAGATATTCAAAAAGTTATTCTGACACAAAAATAAAAACTCTTCGCGTAAAGATAAAAAGATCTCTTCCATTTCACTCAAGTCTGCAGTTGTTTATTGTAACTGAGAAAGAAAAATAAAGTTTTAAAAGTAAATACGCTCTTATGTGCGGAAACGAAAATCCGTAACAACATCCTAACAATATTCTACACAACCCACCAAATCAAATGCTGTATTCGAGATCCAGGATTGAGCCAATTGATTCTAGATTTAGTTCTCTCAACAGAAAATTTTTCAACAAACTTAAAGAACTTGATGACATCGCTGACCTCTATCACAGTGAAGAACACTATACAACATCCAGAAGATATCCCGCACAGACACTCTACCGAACACTAGAAAACTCTTAATTTGAAATAACATCTTATCCTCGACTTGAGCCTATTAGCGTAGAAAGGCTGTGATTTCTCACACCCCCTAGTGATCGGCTATCACACTCCTTACTAAGAGGAACATTCACTCGTCCTGGATACCAAGTATCAGGGGGATTGAGCTCTAAGGTCTTCGTTGTTCTTCTTCTCCTGAGTCCTGGGATGTTCGTCCTTCGTTGCTTGGTTCTGGATTTCTCGATTGATGTCTTGGTAGTCGGTCTTGCAATGTTTTCCTCCATGGTTATTCCTGGTGACCTACAAACTTCCTTACCGTTCTAGCAGTACCGAGAAGTACTGCTAGAAAGGTAAGGTTTGTAGGTCACGATTGACACCAGGAACAACCTGCATAACTTTGTAAAGATTTTCATCCAAATCGAGCTCCTAGCTCCTTGAGGTGGGACTTGAGGCTCTTAGGAATAATTTCTGTGGTTGATATGAGAATGGAAATGGTTCTGGTACTAGACATTCCGCACTGCCTTTTGATCTGAAGTTCAAGATCTCGATATTTCGATATTTTTTCAGCGAATTTTTGACGTAGCCTGTAATGGTGGTTCTCCAGTAATACTTCAGGCTGATACTTATAATATGGAATCGTTTCGGACTGCAGAATCTTCAGTTGGATGGCGAGTTCCTGGTGAAGTATTTCACAAACTGCATCATGTCTACTCTTATATTCATTTCCAGCAAACATTTGGCAGCCTCCTGTAATATATAGGACTGTTTCTGATGTTTGGCATCCGTAGCGGCATCTATCGTCAGTGAGGCTCCTATCCTTCATGATATATTTCTGATAGTTTCTATTTCATACAACTTGATCTTGAATGGCAAGGAGGAAACCTTCTGTTTCAGGAAACAATCTTCCAGAAGTCAGCCAGTAGTTCGACGCAGGAATGTCGACATGTTCCTGGGTGACCTCGTTCAGGTGTCTTCCATGCAGGGGCTTTTCTCTCCTTTGAATATTATCACTTTCCGTCTGTATGGTGTTTTCATGAGGGTGCTCGCTTAGTAGTAAAGATGTTGAACCATCTGCTTCAATCAGTATCTTATGTAAGCCTGATGTGTTTCACTTGTCTATAAAGAAATTTTTCAAATTGTTTATCTGCTCAGCCGCCATTTTCTTTATGTCCACAAAGCCTTGCCCGCCTTGAGTTCTTGGAATCGTTGTTCTTTCAACACAGCATTTAGGATTATGCTTGTTGGCCTTTGTACACAGTGTTCTCATTTTCCGTTGGAGACGATCGAGATCATACTAACATCTTTATTATTATTATTTTTTTTGAGTATTTGATGTAAAAGGCTGAAGAACCTCAGGTTGATGGCCACCAATAAACACTCTCTCTCTCTCTGTTTAGACAGCTTTGCAGTTCGTAGGGAATAAACGAAAGACGAGTAAAAACAAATGGTAATCTAAGCTAATGGAGGCCACAATAGACTATTAAGTAGGAAACTACACATGAAGCTTGAAAGATATTTCAAGTTTAAGAATTATAGAATTAAAAATGTCCATTTTATAATTTCATTTTAATGTATACATGCATTATTATTCTGTTGTGACATCAGATGTGCGAATATTTTAAGCTCAGGTACAGGTTGTTCCACTTCCCATAGTCATAACAAGAAGCATAAATATTGATGACATAGATTTCTCTCCATTTTCCCCGCTGACAAGTGCAGAATGGCGAGCGCTCATGGTACAAAGTCGACAATATTTCAGACAGTCTCCATAAAACACCGCAATACATATTCAAGATGGCACACATCGTCTTACATGAAGGCAAAGAGGAAGGAACACTAAAGTTTATCTTAACGACATCGCGAAGTGCGTTGAGAAAGCCGAAAGGTATATAGAAAAGAGGGTCGCTACCCCTCTATGATGTAAAGGAAGGGAAATAGGAATATAGTGAGGACATTATTATCACTTCCAGTTTCATTTTTTCCGTTTAGTTATCGCGTTCACCCCTTGGCTTTCAACGGTAATCGGAATTTAGAAGAGAATCAGCAAACTGGCACACATACGAGGGCAGGATACAAAATTTCTGGAATGAAACAAGCTTCAGCTTATTTCCCCAATAAGATTTTTGTATTTTCACGAAAATTTGTTTCAGTAACTTCAATTTTTCATTTCATATCAACGGGGTTTGATTCACCAATCATCAGGATCTCCGAATTTTTTGTTAACTGCAGGATTTCTCTGAATTATGCGATCACGAATTGCCCTGAACAAACCTACTCATGAACGAGGACGGTAGCTCCAAACAAAATATCCAACAGAATTTCGTCATCGACATGTTACTTTTTATTTTCAAGTCGCGATAAGTGGGATAACTCTGCAAGAAATTCCATTGTAAAATCACAGCACTTTACGTTGGCATTCTGAAGCCAATAAAAAGTGCTGTAAATTTACATTTCAACATAGGGAAACTACACCACGCTTGAATTTCTCATTTAAAAATACATGATTTTTCATGTAGATTTCATTTTTAAATTTTCAGAATTTTATGTATTTTACATCACATTTTTACACTAGTATTGGAGTATTCCATATACATAAATTTTATTCTGAAATATTACGATATGATTTTCATTTTACGATAAAAATGAAGCCCTTTATTGCAGGTTTTATTTATTATATACTTACACAACATTTTGTGCGTCAATTACGTTTCGACTACATCAGGGGGGTACGATGAGGTCGTACTCAGCCAATGAAGTTGAAATGTTTTTGACGTACTAACTGTTATATATAAATAAATATAAGCTGAAATGAAACAATTTATTTTATTATGTAATTTTGAGTAAAATCTATATAATCAAACATGATGAATGAAAATTATTCAACACACAAGGGATATAGCAAATGATGGCATCAATCGAAAGAGTATCGTACCAAAAGAAATATTTTAACTTTATTCAAAGTCTATTCGAAATACAAAATATGTATGATTCACATTTCTTCATCTTAAAGGTTCCTTTTTCATTTGAGTAATGACTCCTGCTCTACCCTTCTTTTTCGATTTTGATCCTGAGTCAGGATCATTTTTTTTCTACAAGAATTTCATAGGAAAATTCGAAAATCACAGACTAAACGTAAACTCACTGTTTTCTTTCAATTTGGTGACAAAATTAGTATAGATAAACAACGAATACGTTTTAATGAATTTCTTCTTGACGAAAAAATTTTAATATTTTCTCTTGATTTCATTTCATTCTGTATTCCAAAATATCTAGCCAGCTACCATTTATCTTTGAGATTAATCTTCTGTAACTATGTATCTATTATTTTTCATCGTATTTATTACATCTTCTGCTAGAAATCTTAGATTCAAAACAAGAAATCAGGTCAATCTTGTTTGGATTCCTGGTTTCAATGGAGTGCATAGAAATGAAGTGGCAAACCAACAAGCAAAAGAGGGAAGTATAATTCTTTTGGTTTTGTCAGAATAATTATAACCTGCAGAAAATGAGGAAATTACCAAAAGATAGGTACCTTTCAGTTCTGCCAAAAAGCCAGCGAGACAGCAGGAATTTGATTCAGTCCAATAATTGTTTGATTAGGCTCATCAATTTGAGAAAAGATTGAGTAGAGAAAGATAGAAAACGCCCCTACAAATCTAGTCTGAAATCCGACAACGTTTTTCGGTTAGTTGATTAATTTTGATACATAGATGGCGCTGAAAAGATTAAAATTTTCAATACAGACAACTGTGATGGGCGCCAAATTCGAATTTAATTATCCCTGCGTATATTACATCAAATTTAGACTTCGAGTCCGGAAAAAAATCCTGATGGAAAAAACAAGGCTAGCGCTTTGCTTCGTGATCAGGATGTTATTTTTCATCTCAATATTGTTTAAAATGAATTGAAATTAAATAAATGCGATATTGTATTGCTATAGTTTTATTAAAAATAATTACTCACAAAAAATAAAATAATGAAATTGAATAAAATAAATAATTTTTTCACATATTGTTTAGGGTTTTGTCGTCGGTAGAATTACTTCAGGAACAAAAAGCCTAATCGTGTTCGTGATGTTTGAAATAAGACACAGGGTAAAATATTTACAGCTGGTGTATTTCTTCGTGGACGTAAGCTGATTACTTACGTGGTACGAGATCGAGTACGAGAACGAGAACGAGAATAATATTAAATATAATACTTATAGGTTACGAGACTGAATAATTACTGTTACGAGGTTCGAGATACTATTATTGCTTACAACTTAAAATTCGGGGGTATATAAACCCTAAAATATCCCAGGAAGCAAGGCTAACCGATAGAGGGGATGAGCGGCGTTGTCAAGTTGGTGCACGGTAGACAAAATACGTTCAACATGCCGCCCCCCTTGAAAGGTCGTACCTTTCAAAAACAGAAGTAACATAAATCATTAAACTACTTAAAATTACATATTATACAATAAACATTTGAAGTTACGGTGCAATATTTACATTATTTTGCTATCAGTAATATATTTACAAATTGTTCTGGATGTGGCAATAGACATAGATTAGCCACAGAGCGTTCGAACACGGAGCACTTCACCACACGCACAATATTGTCTTGACCAGGATAGACTTCGACAATTCTACCCAAGAGCCAACACCAGGGGGGAACGTGATCTTCTTTCAGGAGGACCAAAGCACCAACAGTGAGTTCAGGATCTTTCGGGAACTGCCATTTCGTGCGCTGCTGCAACGTGTGGAGATATTTCTGCACCCAACGGGACCAAAGGCTTTGAAACATCTGCTGCATAAGACGATGCCACTTCAGATGATTCACTTTGGTGTCGTTTAATTCCGCTTGTGGCACAGCAATCAGGGGTCGACCAGTTAAAAATGCTTCGGGGTCAGCACTTCTAACTCGTCCGGTGCAGTCAAAAGGGCTAATATAGGTCGAGAATTCAGAGCAGCCTCAACTTGCATCAAAACCGAGTAAAATTCCTTATAGGTTAACAATTGACTTCCCAACATACTTTTCAAGCGGTGTTTGCAAGATTTCACGGCAGCTTTCCACAAACCGCCAAAAGAGATGACCGAGCTGTCATGAAAAGCCAATCAATTTTGTTGGTACTTAAAAAGTCCGAAAATTCGTCGTTTCGAGTCATATTTTGAATAGCCTTCAACTCGTGATTAATTCCGAAAATATCGAAGTCCTGACACTCAGTATTGATCAGGCAGGCGGGTTTGGAAATTTTGTATTCCACTATAGAAGTGGGGTTTTGAGCATAATGTGCGATATTTGTAAGAAAGGGCAATTGAGATTTGGATCGAGATGAAAATGATGGACCGTTCCACCATAATGACGAGAAATCTAGATCTCTGAAGCGAGATCCACGAGATATAATGTACGCATGATTTTGTTCGGACGAAATGTAAGGCCACTTGTCAACTATAGTCAGCTGCTGTATCTCAGAGACTCGATTGGAAACGAAGTTTTTCCATGTGCGCGGCTCGCAAGCTAACCAAGCTATAACAGCTGTGGAATCAGTATAAAGATGCAAAACGTTGACATGGAGTTCAACTACTTCGAGGCACTTTTTCGATAATCGAGATAAAGGAAGAGCACCGCGTAGCTCTAGTCGTGGTAGACAGATCGGTTTTAAGGGAGCTACTCTGGATTTTGCGCAGAGAAGGCGAGTAATTACTTCCTTATATTATTTACAGATCGTGAATATATGGCACAACCATAGGCCTTTTCGCTAGAATCACTGAAATCATGACGAGCTTCCGAAGATAAACTTTCGATAACCTCACAAAATAATTGGGTTGTGATTGGCCACAGAATTGACATGAAATGTTGTATTCGATTTCTTGATTTTTGTTAAATATTTTCGAGTTATTGTTGCGTTTGTCGTTAATGGTTTCACCGTTAAGAGATGCGTGTGCGTTAACAATAGCTTTTCGATTTGAGTATCGGTCACTCAGTAGTTTGAACGCTTTGAAATAATTGGCGTCCGAAACTGGCAACGATTTAATTACCTGGGATGCCTTACCCTTAAGCGACCCTAGCAGGTAGTGAATTTCTCTATGTTTTTGAGGTTCTCATTGTTATGGACCAGTGTAGAGAAAGTTTTGTAGAAACTTTGCCATTGACTGTCAAGACCGAAAAATTCTGGGATTTTCAGAGCAGGTAATTTAGGGGCACGTGCACTAGACCCTGACTCAGAACTTACGTTATTGTTTCTTACTAAAACAGGTGGCGTCGAATGAGCTTTTACTATGTTTTTGGCTTTAGAAATAGCTTCAAAATATTTGTTTTCGAAAGATTCTAGCTCTTTCCAAGTCGCCTGTTCATCGAAGTTTTGTTCTAGCGATAATTCCACTTCGATTTCCAATTGTACCGATTCAAATTCGGACAATATATCATTTATGTTTGCGAGACGAGTTTCGAGTTTACTCAGATTTCCGGTGTCGAGTTGAAAGTCATTCAAATAACTTTGAAACCTATTGAGCTTGTCTTCAATTTGGCCGGAACGAAGTCTTAGTTCATTCATTTCAGTCGACATTTTAAGTTAATGTACGAACGTGGAAACAACTCAAATGATATTAGGAAAAAAAATTGATATAAAAAACGTGGAAACAAAACTTGAAGTGGCGTTATATCGATTTAAAAAACGTGGAAATACAATTTGAACTGATGTAAGAGAAAAAATATGGATTTCAAAAACTTGGAAACAACTTAAACTGACGCTAGGGAATAATATATCGATGTAAAAAACGCGGCAACACAACTTGAACTGACGTTAGGGAAAAAAATATCAATTTAAAAAACGTGGAACTTATGTAGGGATAATACGGCTTTTATGCAAGTATTGGCAAATTCATGAATCAAGAACTACAATTATCCTGAATTGACTAACCTTTCGATTTCCACTTTCGGGAGTTTTCTTCTTTGTTGTTAAATTCGAGTCTGGAGCTGGTGAAACTTGTGTTCTCGTCTGGAACTGGAACTTCTTGCTGCGTTTGAGTCTGGCTCAAAAGGCACGTGGACTATACCTCGATTTCTTCGTTGAAGTATGCGGTTCGAAGGACCAAAGGTTTAGGTATCCGGCTCGAAGGACCAAATGTTTAGGGTTTTGTCGTCGGTAGAATTACTTCAGGAACAAAAAGCCTAATCGTGTTCGTGATGTTTGAAATAAGACACAGGGTAAAATATTTACAGCTGGTGTATTTCTTCGTGGACGTAAGCTGGTTACTTACGTGGTACGAGATCGAGTACGAGAACGAGAACGAGAATAATATTAAATATAATACTTATAGGTTACGAGACTGAATAATTACTGTTACGAGGTTCGAGATACTATTATTGCTTACAACTTAAAATTCGGGGGTATATAAACCCTAAAATAACCCAGGTAGCAAGGCTAACCGATAGAGGGGATGAGCGGCGTTGTCACGTTGGTGCACGGTAGACAAAATACGTTCAACACATATCAGTTACCGAATTATCAAAACAATTAAAACTACACCACAATTTGAAGATGGAATTGGAAAGCGATAGAAATTTTAACAGGATAGTGCTTTTACATTTGTTTTCATTTTATCTGCAGAAAAATGCTCACCGCACATTCTATAACAGCTGCTGAGATCAATATCTCTTCGCCCAAAAAACTAAATCCATTTGAAAGCAATGAAATTAAAAAGCAATGAGAAACAGAAATACAATATACGAGTTTCAATACCCACATTTCCATTTTCTCAAGTTCGGATTGTCCTTTTTATTATTTTGGAGTTCATCACAATATAATATATGCTCCGTAGACCATTTTTCATTTCAAAAGGTGCACACACAAAATAGAAACACAAACACAAGACGAAACGCAACTGAAATTAAGCCACGAAGAGGTACCCTCTAGGGGGTTTCGGAAACTTACTCGATCACTAACTCGGGTTGAATTTTGATAGCAAATGAACTCTTCATCTGTCAATATTTAATGCGGGTTATTGATCCGGTAAGTTTCCGAAAACCCCTTTTGTTGCTCAAAATGGCCTCTTTAATCGTTGATTTTAGCCAATCTCCTGAATTTAAGTACTTAATGCTGAACAAAGATGGCGCTTACATCGTCGTTGTCGCTACGTTTGCTATCTTTCTCTCCTTAATCTTTGATTCTGACATTTTCATCACATAGTAATTCAGATGGAATGAATATACTACATATCAAAGATTATATAGTATAAAGATCGGAAACGACACGACTACAATGTATGAGCGCCATCTCTGGGTCAAATATGAACTAATGTCACTAAAGAAGGGTTGAAATTCTGGTTCTATGATTATAAGTTTCGAAATCAATATACATGTCATTGATATTAAAAGTGCCAATCAATTCGTTTGCACAAATATTATTTCATTTCGAACGGCTTTTGCCGTTAGTGTCGTCTCGAAAAAAGTGGAAAAAAGATTAGTTTGTACCCTTCAGTAATGCAGATTACGAACGAGATAGTGAAACTGGATGATCAACTGGAGTTTCATGGATGTATGCAGGTAAAGCTATATCTTGGCTTGATCAACGTCAAACATCTGTTGCTATTTCCACGATAGAGGCAGAAATAGTGGCTGATAGTGAAGCTGCACGGAAAATGAAATGGTTAAAGTGACTATTCAGAAAAAGTTTTCCGTCAATTCAAACAGTGATGGTGGACAACGAAGAGCTGCAATTGAACTGAGCCAGAAACTGGAATTCCACAGACGCACTAAGTATATTCATATTCAATCCATGTAAAATTTTACAATAATACCCTAATATTTCTGTAATATCTTCTATAAATGCATAATAAGATTATTACATAAAATTAATTAATTAATTATAAATATTACTGGGAAACATGGAGACTTTCGATCTCGTCGGCATCTCGTTTGAGCGGGACCTCAGCTGGCACAGGCAGGTTTCTTCTGTGGCCTCATCGGCTGCTAAAAGTTGGGATTCCTATTTCGAGCACAAAAATACTTCTCCCCCTGTAACCTTTATACTCTGTATGTATCTCAGATTAGACCGTGCATGGAGTACTGCTCCCACATATGGGGAGCGGCAGCCAAATCAACGCTTAAATCCTCGACTCCATCCAGAGGAAGGCAATACGACTCATAGGTGATCCCAATCTAACAAGGAATCTCCCTTCCTTAGCCCATCGACGTGCCGTGGGTGACCTTTCGCTATTCTACCGATATTATCACGGCTGTGTGCCGAGGAATTAGCATCGATTGTCCCTCCCTCGGATAATCCCAACAGAACCACAAGAAGAACATCGCACATGCATCCCTTTACCGTCCAACTCTCCACGCATAGAACATCGACCTTCTCCCGTACTTTCATCCCAAGGGTCTCTAGAGTGTGGAACCAACTTCCTGCCCACGCCTTTCCTCAGAATGTTAACCTCCAGTCTTTTAAATCAAGTATTAATAGACTGAATCTGTCACTCCTCCTCCGACACCCACGGTACACTGGTACTTAGGCCTGAGCCTTCGTCTGTCTCAGATAAAAAAAAAATATATTACACATGAAATACTGAATTTTATTGAAAATTATGGATTTAAAATATAAAATAAAACATCCTGAAGGGAATACGAATTTCGCATTAATTCTTATTACAGTTTTCTGTTTATGATTTCTGATCCAAATTACAGATTTTATATAAAAAATGATCTTCAGTGCCATCTCTGGGTCAAATGTGAACTAAAAAATGTAGTCGTTTTTTAGTACTACGAATGAAGGGCCGTTTCCTATTTTTCTATACTCTATAATCTATGCTACATATCATAAGGATTTTCTATGTGCAAACAGAAGTTATGAGTTATACCAACCGAAATAAAAGATCCCAAATCATGAATAACCTTCGAAAACGAAACCAGTACGTTACTGGTAACTTCTGGCTGACCGAGACGGACACCTCCTAGACCCAATCTGAAAACCAGGCAATTTCAGAACGGAAAATTCATGGCTGCATAATTTTTATCCCATATAAGTTTATGATACGATACGAAAAAGGGTCATTTCGCCCTTTCCAGTTACAGCCTACGAGGACGCAGCATCCAATCTAAAAGTTATTTCCGTCGTAATTTTCATATATTGGCCCTTCCATTGTCTCGAATGGAAATGGAGGAAATTCAGAAAACTTCGTTCCATAGATGAAAAGTCAGAAATTCAATGATTGAATTTATCGACTAAAGAGATCAAAACGAATATTTTTCGATTCCATTCCGGGCTTAGAATTGATGTGCACATATTTCAGTAATTCGATGTTTTATGTGAAGCGTGCTTTTCAAATATAGGGAGCATCCCACAGGATGGTTGTCTGAACGAGTTGAATGCAGATACTTGATTGGATTCCGCTGAATCCAGGATTTGTTTGTTATTCTGAAATATGCCTTCATATTAAGAGACATCAAACGCTGCCTTCCTTTCATGAATTTGAAAATCCGGGAGTCGATGTCTCAAATAACAAGGTGAATTTTTGACTCTCTTTGTATCGAAATGTTCAACTTTCCTTAGTAATGACGCCCTGGTGCGGCCAGCACTGACTGAAAAACTTAATTGATTTTGCAATAGCTCGGTTGAGGCTATCATATTTCGTGAAAGCAAGAGACTTCTTTCAGAAAGTCCCACATGAATACTAAAGGTTGACGCTCACTTGGACGAGACGAGACGAGACTAAGCGACGCGTTAGTTCGCCTGGGACCGCGCACTTGGACGAAGCGATGCGACGATCAGCCATCGGAAGAAATTCCCCCTATTTTTGGGCAGCAATAAATTTTTATTATCCATGCTTCATGCTGACTACCCGAATGAACAAGGGTAGAGCTATTGTTCGAATCGGGTTTTTAATCATAATCTTGTTTTAATAGCTTCGTCGTCCACCTTCATATAGGAATGAAAAAAAAATATGTGACGTGGAAAAAATTCGACATTTTATCTCTGTTGGCAAGTTACAAAATAACTTTTCTTCTCGAAATTACTTTTTTCTCCGGGAAAAAATATATGTGTATATATGTATCCGGGAAAAAAGTACTCACTTTTCTGCCGGATTAATTTCGTGAAAAGTTATATTCTTGCCATCGTCATTTTTTTAGTCACAGAAAAAAATTATGCATTATACAATGGAAAAAAGTACTAGATTTTAGATCGAGGTTATGTTGTCTTCCAACGAGAAGCGGAGGGTGACAAAAACCGAGAGTTATTTTTTCTTAACTATAATATAAAATCATTGATACGAAATGTTTATTTTCTCTTCAACCGATTGATAAAATTAAGTATTAATCTAATTTCTTCATTCTGGTGATTTCAGAAAAAAATAATTTTCCTACGACAATATCGAAAAATTTCCAGTAATAAGTTCTGGGAAGTTGCATTTTTTATTACCTTGCTGCATACCGCTTACCTGT
This sequence comes from Propylea japonica, assembly GCA_013421045.1. Taxonomy (NCBI): domain Eukaryota; kingdom Metazoa; phylum Arthropoda; class Insecta; order Coleoptera; family Coccinellidae; genus Propylea; species Propylea japonica. Next base: position 87,742,148 of record CM024239.1, on the reverse strand, counting down.
ATGTATAAGCTTCAAATCAGACTAATTTATATTCAATTTATTCTGAATATACTTTTGCCGGGGCGGTAAAATCTCTGGCGCTGTCCCTGGTTATTTTTGGGTATGGTCAGCCACAAGGCCGTAGCTAGAAAAAAATTTCGGGGGGTCCACCGAATGACAGAATGACAATTTTTCTAGTCCCCCTCGCTACGGCCTTGGTCAGCCAGGAAACATTTGTAAGAATCGTGTTTTGGTCATGATCATGTTTTAATTGGGAATTTTCCAATGAAATCCTCATAGTTCTTCATCCAGGAATACAATTACAAGTATAAATAATTGATACGAAATGCTTATTTTCTCTTTAACCGATTAAAAAAAACAAAGCAAGTAGTAATCGAAAGTTCAATGTTTGCATATCATATATCCCTCAAAAGGAATTATTCCACAGTTTTCCAATTCTATCAGATATTTTAATTTCTTCGGAAGAAGGGTTCCTCAATATTTTGTTGTATTTACATAATAAAATACCTATCCTTCAGACGATTTGAATTCACATTCACAGTTGTACAAAATACATTAATGTTGTTCGTTTTGTATATAAATTTCGTTTTTCCAGATCTCAATCGAGAAAATTCTAACCAACACTCTCATGGGCCATTTAAAACAAACTCATTTCACACAAATTCAAAAATAACTGTGTATTTCCCCATTGCCAAATTCGAGTACAAAATTGGAAATACAGCGCGCCGAACTTCTCGGCCGTCGGATACCTACTTGCCGCCAGGCCGCCTCGAGAAATTTCGCTCACATGCCCCAAAGATCTTTCTGGCGACCAACGACTCGCCGCCTCGCTGATCCTCGCTTCGCGTCTCCTAGGTGCGTGTCTACCCATTTATTTCAATGCAAAAGATCCCAGCGGAAAACGACGCGTTCCTTCCGACCGCTTCGCTTCGTCCAAGTGCGCGTCTAATCTGCCTCGCGCCTAACGATTCTGATCTTCGCTTCGCGTCTCCCAAGTGAGCGTCTACCCATTTGATTCGGTGCAAATCGTGCCTGCGGAAAACAACTCTTCGCTAAGTCTCGTCTCGTCTCGTCCAAGTGAGCGTCAACCTTAATTGAACAGATCTTATATTGACATAATATTTGGGGTATTTTAATAATTATCTGCTTCTTGTGTTTTGGCTAGTATTCGACTGCTTTCGTCGGAAAAACAATAAGGACTTGTTATTATTCGAAAAGCAACATTCGTCACTTTCTGAAAATATTTTAGTTTCTTTTTACAGTCTCATAAAACAATAATAGATAACCACGATATGATTACAATTTCCTTCAACAATTGAAGAGTATCGAATATACTGACTCAACTCCCTGAAGACGAATCCGTGATCAACTTCCGTCAGGCCGTAAGCACGATAACTTTCGCAGGGATTGTCGTAACCACTTTAGATTTCCAGGGTATGTTCAGTTCAGTAGCCGAAATGTAGAGTAGAAAAAGCCAAAATGAAGGGAATAGCCAAGATAATATTTCAATGAATAGTACGAAATGAAAATTAACGCGTTAATAGGAACGCAGGTATATTATAAACAATGAAAGCAAAGAATAATATTAATTGATTAAAATCAACCACTATTAACCTTCACTTCGGAACTAATCCCGTCAACGCACAAAAACATGCATGGAGGTAATATCAAACAGAGCATTCATAGATGCTATTTCGCCCTATTTGGGGCTCTTCAGTGTGGAGGAACTCCGTCTGAAAGTCATTCTAGGTTCCCTTATTTGAAGGAATGTCGCCTATCTCTGAGAATAAAAGAAACAAAACGCCATCTCCCGGGATCCTTACGAACAACTACCTCATGTTCGTCATGGTGACAGAATCAGGTGAGATCTTGAATTCTTCTTCAGTGAGTACAACCACCTCGGCTCGAAAACTAAGAGATGTTTGTAGAAAGTTCTCTACATAGTTCATCTGTGAACAAAACAACATTTTTTCAAACGAACCTTCAATTAAACTGATCCCTTCCATTCATTGATCACATAATCCAAACGACATGAATTTATCACTGCATAGTTTATCACGTCTTCATCATTCCGAAATTAAATTCGATATTTAGGATGAAATACCACTATTTAAATCTATGGGAGATGATTACCCTTCAGTAGGGTCCTGTAGCGGTCTTAGAAGAACAGAAGATTCGAAAATCATCACTTGGAACGCCAGACCTGGTTTAAAACACCCTCCTGGCCCAAGAGCAAGAATTATGTATTTAGTATCTGAATATTGAAGGTATTTATTCGAATAGTTTTAAGTTTCAATTCTGTAAAAATGGTAAGGCAGGGTTTTTTCTACTGAGGTTTTTCCCTGTGCTCTCGTATCATACGACAGAATAGTATGGTACCCCGTTTTGCACCAACCTCAGCTAGGGACTTTTTTGTTTCATTTCATGTGTTGTATTTTGTTAGCTCTCAATTCAAAAGAATAGATAAAACGTCTTCGAGATAATGAAATAAAGCAATCAAATCAAGTTTTTATCTATCCTAATGGAGGCCTTGTTGCTGTATAAATTTTAACAGACTATTACGTACTGCCTATATTTTCAGTATATCCTATGAAATATCAATAGTAGGTAATGGATACATGAAAGAGACAATATTTGCAGTGTTTTTGGTCTGTGTGATTTCATTGATTGAAAACACAGGTTATATTATCTAGAATCTGTAACTGAATGTATTTTCCACGAATAAATGGGCGGAACAATTAAATCCACCATTCTGAAAATTTCTGGTCAATCAAATATTGAAATATAGTTCAACTTAATATTTATATTAGGTATGTATTCCTATCTACTGGTGTAGTTGAATAGAGGACTACTTTCAGTTGATTATAGTTTCAAATATCGATGATTTGAAATAATTTCAAATGACATTTATACTGCCATCAGTGGAGCGAGGTTCAGGGTTTGAGTGAATTGTTTCAATCTTATCTATTGTGGGACTTGATGGGATGATCTCACAACAATATTTTGGAAAAGACTCTATTTCCTCACCTCACAGAAGGACTATTCTGTATGGTATTGAATAAGGGTTTGCATTGCATGCTCCGCAATGGTTTTAAGGATCACTAAGGCGAAGAGGCGCGAAGCGAGACGAAGCGTTGTTTTCCGCTGGAGAGGTTTGCACCGAATCAAATGGGTATTCGGTAGACGCTCATATTGGTGGCGCGAATCGAACAGCCGAATCGTTAGACGCCGGGCGCACTTGGACGAAGCAAAGCGCTCAGAAGGAATGCGTCGTTTTCCGCCAGAGAGGTTTGCATTGAAACAAATGTGTCGACACTTATCTAGGAGGTGCGAAGTGAAGAGCAGCGAGGGGGTGAGTCGGTTGACGCGTGAATGATCCTTGGGGCATGTGCGCGACGAATTTCTCGATGCGGTCCTCAAGTAGGTAGTTGGCGGCCTGAATCGGATTCGTGACCCAAGTTACGCGCCTTATTTCCAACTCGAATAAAAATTTGCGATTTTTATGAAAAGTATATACAGTAGAACTCCAATTATTCGAATTAATGGGGACCGGGACCCATTCGGATAATCAAATATTCGGATAATCGGAGTTTTTTAAAAGAATTGCCATTGGAGAGAAAAAAAGCTACGTTTTGATATCGCACTATTTTTTTATTGAATTAAGTGAAAGAAACATGATATTTTCACATGTTTTAAATATAAATAAAATGTACTTATTTACAAGTTTAGAAATAAAAATCATTGTTTCTCAAACATCTCCGTCAATGTAAGCTGTTTTTTGAACAAATTTTTTTCTGAATGTGATTCGGATAATCGGCGATTCGGATAGTCGGAGTTCGGATAATTGGAGTTCTACTGTACTCGAATTTTGTCAATGCAGAAATACTCAGTTACTTTGTATTTGTGTGATGAGTTTTCATTGGCTCATGGGAGTGTTGATTAGAATATTTTCGACTGAGTTCTGAAAAAACGAATTTTTTATAGGGGAAATACAAAAAAAATTTTTGTATTTTGTAGAACTGTGAATGTGGATTCAAATCTGACATATAGGTATATACAGGGTGTTTCATCATAAACTTAACAAACATATATTTTCATGTAGGGGACACCAGGAGAATCATTTTTATCTTATACAGTATATCCTGTTTTTGACACATAAGCGAGATACAGGGTGTCAAACGTCATTTTTGAGCAAGATTCCTATGAGTATGTTCATTTATGTATAAATACTTAAAGTAACGGTTTTTGGTCAAATCTCAGCATTTTTGCGTCCTCTATTCAGAAAAGTTGACCGGTTATTAACCAATAAATTCAATCAAGCTGAGTGAGATCACTTCCGGCTTATATCTACAAAATCCTATGTACATTATGTACATGGTATTGAAGTAGAGAGATGTATAAAGTACGGTAAAACTCGCCATGTTCTGGAATTTTTCTGTTACATATTTACAGTTCGAACCAATCTACTTTTGTCCTAACAATGATAATTCCATACTAGCGAGGCACTGCAAACAAATCGAGTTTTCTGTTCATAACATGAGCTCTCACGACTAGAAAGAGAATCTAGCCGATATTCGATCCCTATGTATTTCCCTTTTGTTTTTTGGACACTGGCTATACACCATCGGACTGCTACTAAGGAAAACTGATTTATTTCGACAACTTCATGTTTTTCAATAAATGAACCTCAGTCCGAAGTCGCGCTCAAATATCCGCATGTCAATTACACTGGAGAAAATAATGATGCCACTGCGTTCTCGTTGATAAAAAAACTGGAAAATCCCCCAGTATGATTTATTTGTTTGTCAGCTGTGTATTTCTTTTCAAAGCGAGCCTCGTGAAGATGTGACGTTTAATATCCCGTCAGAATCAGGAGTTAATGGTGATGACGAATTTAGGAGTTTAATTCGGTTCTGTTCTCGACAGATCTTCGAATATAAAAGGATACAATATTGCATAGATTACTTGGCAGTGTAGGGAAGAGCTCGTTTGGCTTTTTGAGCACTCGTTTTACAAACTAGTGCTATATCCTTTTGTCCAAATGACTGTGATTTCCGAATTTTGGGCCGAAAATGGTCTCAAACGATAGGGTTCGACTCCCTGATGACGAATCCGTAGTCAACTCCAATTCTGTCTAAGGGCCCGTCCAGCCGTTAGCTCGATTACTTTCGAAGGGTTTGTCTAAAGACTTCAGATTCAGGGTTAGTTCAGTTCCCAAATGCCGCGGTTGAGTTCGTCAACCAACCAAATCGTATAGGTTGTTCCATAAAATATAGCCATTCAAGCTTGTTGCTCCTTAATATCTCAGACAGAAAAAAAACCAACGGAATTGAATTTTTGCGGTCACATGCAAGATGCTCATAATAAGCTTCATAATTGTTACGTTTATTATTCGTTTTGTTTTCAAGAAAATGGACCAAGGTGTTGCAGCTTTTCCCTACAGGCAGATGAAAATTGCAGTATTTGCTTTAGATGGTAGAAACTTGTTCCATGGAAATCGCGCTGTGAAAAACTCAAATATTAATTGCCGGAAGCGTACCTACATAAATTACCTGTTTTTTTTCGGTACTTTTCATTCCTGTGTTATATAATGAGTCTTTGTCATTATATTTATATTATAATTTTTATTCTCTTCTCTTTATATACTGAAATTGTTGAGATACTTCAAAGTTATATGATTTCAAATTGTAAAATATTAATTGACAGAAGAATGGACTAAAGAATGCCCCTGTATGATTTATTCGTTTGATATTCCGTCAGAATCAGGAGTTAATGGTGATGACGAAGTTAGGAATTTAATTCGGTTCTGTTCTCGATAGATCTTCGAAAATAAAAGGTTACAATATTGTATAGGTTATTTGGCAGTGTATGGAAGACCTAGTGTTCTTTTTGAGCGTTCGTTCCTCTTAAACGAGTGCTATATCGATTTGCCTAAATGTCTGAAGTTCCAAATTTTGAGCATAGAAAATGGTCTCAAACGATAGGGTTCGACTCCCTGATGACAAATTCGGGGTCCTAGAGATTTCAGATTCTAAGAGTTAGTTCGGTTCCCAAATAGCTCGGTATGCAGCTCGTTAACCAGCCAAATTGTACAGGGTGTTCCATGAAATATGGCCATTCAAAATTTTAGTTCCTCAATATCTCACACACAATGGAACCAATAGGGATGTTGACTATTTTTTGGAATTCATTTTATTTTGTAGATAAACTCTATACAAACACGAAAATATTACTTTTTTCTTAAAAATATAGTATTTGCCAATAAAAAATACGTTGAAGAAAAGAGAATTAATTTTCCCGCGGAAACGGCACGTTATGATGATTACGTCAATAGTCGGTAGACATCATAGACTAACTAAATTTTTAGTTTGTCAGTTTGTCTATGGTAAACATACTTTGACTTCTGTCAAAGCGAGCTGATTTTGCCTGATTCCTTGTGGAAAAGTTCAATTTAAGCCTTCAAAATGAATATGTCTGCTGAATGAGGTGTTTCTTTTATTTCTAATAATAAATATGAGTTGAAAGTTTGCTACTTACAGAGACAATTCTACGTTTTTAAGCTCCATTGCACAAAAATCTTTGTTTTCATCAAAAAAACTTGCGACCATCAGGGAATCAATCTTCGTTAAGTTACTACTATTACCCTTGATGAATCATATCTCCATTATAAAGAAAATTGTAGATTATCGTTCTTGTAACGAACTAGGTATTCTGTTCTCTTTCAGCTTTCAACTTCGAATCATAGATATGATATTTTATATATTTACTATGGTTCAAGTCACAGAACCGTGGGTTTCACAAAAGCTTGATTGGCCATCAAATCGTTTATATTGAAGTAAGTCGATGGTTTATGTTAAAAATGAACTGAAAATTGCAGAGAAATGATGACATTTCAATAATCAAGGTGATTGGAGTTTTGTGGAACCCGGCCTATGAATGTATTTTGTTGATCTGAGCACCGAACATTCGAATTTGCAATGACAATACGGATAGTTTGACGTCACTATACGATTTACCTCTGATTGGCGTTCGCAGTCACGTGATAGTTGATAATAAATAACATAATTTAAATCAGCTTTATTTTATTCAACGAGAATAATAAGATCACTTAAATGGTTTTTTAGGATTGCAAAAACTCCCCTCTATGAGGAAAACCTCAATTTATATGAATTCGTAACATGAGTCAACATCCCTATTGAGATGAAATTATGCGGTTACATGCAAGATACTCATTATAAGCCTCTTGCAAAATTTCGTGGCCATAGTGCTAACAAAACCGTAACAAATTCAATTGAACTATTGAGAAGAAGAATCTCTTGATGCCATAATAAGATTTTCGATTCGAGTAAATTTTATTTCGTCAATGGAGATTGACTTGCTGAATGTTCATGCAGAATTTCAAGAGAATGGCATCATTTGGACCTCAGAATTTTTTTTATTGATTTTTCCGAGGATTTTTCACATTTTTGATTTTTCGAACAATAGTACAATTTTGGGGTAATTTTGATATCTTCCATTTTCTATGTTTCTTGGAGTGCTGAATCCGAATCTGCGGTTTGTTAACAGAATTTCGTGACGGAACATAGAAAAAAATTCACAAGAAGATTAAAAATCTCATTCCTGGTCAGTTTTTTCCTTATACTACTCGGAAACTATCAACTTTCGTGAAAACTCTTTCCATACAAAATGGAAGTACATAGAATTTCCTACAAATTGTACTACCACGGTTCGTTCTGCCACAACCTGTTCTGGCTCAAATTATAGTTTGAAATGAGATATTTTCTAGGACTCATAAATGAAAAAAAAATTTTATGGTTCCGATGATGCGATCCTCCTGAAATTTTGCATGAACATTCAGTATATCAGTTTCGATTCACAAAAAAAATTTCACTCGAATCGCTTCTTTTTGCCATTGAATTCATACTATGGTCTCACGATTTCGCATGAAGCTTATTATGACCATCTTGCATATGGCCGCAACATTTCATATCGATCGGTTTTGTTTCGTCTGAGATATTGAGGAACAAAAATTTTGAATGGCCATATTCTATGTTTTATTTAACATGGCCATTTAAACGCAAAAATATGACCAAAAATGAGATTTTTCTCTTTTATTGTATTTTTTTAAGTTTCGTCACGAAATTTTCGGATTCGGCACACCAAAACACATAAAAAATGAAAGAAATCAAAACTACCTCGAAACTTTCCTGCTAAAAGCACAATTCGACTTGATTATAACTTCCAGGAAGTACCTAATGTCGATAATGCTGAGATTTTTCATTCATCTAGGACGTACTCAACATGAATCTCAAGTCCTATACAAAATTTTTGAGGTCATATCATTGCTTCATCAATAAACGAGCGCTCAAAAGCACTGTCTCAGGGCTTTTCTTAATTTTTAAGAATACCTACTATTGCCCACCGGCAAAAAAAAGACGCAATAAGAAAACGAAGCTTCAGTAATTTCTGAGTATGACATTTCAACAACACGATAGATCAGCCATTTAATCTGTTACTTGCTCAACAAACCAGCATGCCCCAATGCGTGTCTAGTAAGTTACAGAGAATTACTGTCATATGGGAAACATAAATATTTCACATCACGCTCTGATCCACCAAAGGATTTATTATTTGATTCAAGTCATCAATATTAAGGACTGATTCGAGCTAATTTGCAGAGCTTGTTAGACTAATGAGTTTACGCTGTTGCTTTGGCAATTTAAATGTTGAGATACAGATACGGCATAAACTAACTGAAGTTTCCTCTATGGATGGTCGTCTCGCCATTTCTATGATCATTTCAGGAAGAAGTTTCTTACGATCTAACAAATTTTATGATGAAAATTCCACCATATTTCGTCTATGAAATTTAGATAGTTAATTGTGGGGTAATTTCATCTACAGATTCAGTTCAGTTCAGTGCAGCCTTTGCGCAAACAGCTCAGAGTGGGGACACAATAGACCTTAATATTGTATTGTAATACAGGGTGTCCGGGAAATAACTGTACATACTCATACCAGAGATAGAGTTGGACTAGCTGATTACGAATTGACTATATAAAAATTTCCCTAGAAATCTACAGGGTGATTCTCGAACTTCATGGAAATACTATACTCACATCATCATGAAATCCAAACTGATTGACGGATATTATTGAAACGTGGGAGATTATTGGCACATGCTAAAGTCGAGTCAGAAAGATATCAATGATTTCATCATCCAGGGCCGGACTCATTAATCTTCATTTGAAGTGTTCAGGGTTAAAAAAACACTTTGTATTTCGAATTACAAATAATTGATTCTTTTTTAGAAAGGAGCTAAATTATGCTTCAATTTGTATACCTATGCATGTATTTGCATATTTCAAAATAATTCGTATGTATAGGTACCGGGTGTTCGACAACAAAGATATAGACCAAAGTGACACTTCTTCCAATGAACACCCGGTAGACATACGAATTATTTTGAAATATGCTTATGTATACCCTATACAAATCACCAATTTTTTTTTTTCGAAAAATAACTTCATTACTCCATCGCAATGAGATCCGCGTCTTGGGTGGCCACCCAGTAGGTATATCAACAAATTATTATAGTCTTCCTCACCTTCAGTGACTTCTTTAAGAAAATTTATAATTTTTTTCGACCTCTACAAGATGGCTTAGTCCTGTTCAGGTAAATAAATTCAATTTTTCAAACTTCATCCAAATTCAAAAATTCATAAAAAAATAATTGTTGATGAGACAACTTTGAGCTATATCACAAATTGAAGCAAAGAATTTAGCTTCTTTCTAAAAAACGAATCAATTATTTGTAATTCGAAATACAAAGTGTTTTTTTAACCCTGAACACTTTAAATGAAGATTAAGGAGTCCGGCCCTGGAATAATGAAATCATTGATATCTTCTGACTCGACCTTAGCATGTGCCAATAATCTCCCAAGTTTCAATAATATCCGTCAATCAGTTTGGATTTTATGATGATGTAAGTATTTCCATGAAGTTCGAAAATCACCCTGTAGATTTCTAGGAATTCCAGAAATAAATTTTTTATAGTCAATTCGTAATCAGCTAGTCCAACTCTATCTCTGGTATGAGTATGTACAGTTATTCCCCGGACACCCTGTATATCCCCTTTGATTAATCTACAATCTATAAGAGCTTTTCTTCGGAACTGTACAAGAGTGACTGATGAAGAAGGTACTCGAAAATAAGTTCTACCCCTTTTTGTCCGTTATAAAATGTTATATTTTGATATTTTAAAGACTTTTTTCACAGTTTGACCTCATTTTGAGCACAAGTTGCAAATTGTCACACATGTTAATTGAATAACTGGCAATTTCGACAATCGTGATGTATTTTATCAACATGGAATTCTAAATTGACTAGTTAGTTCACATAGGAACAAACGTTTTTGCGAAAAACTCCATTATTGAGAGGCGGCAGAATTCAATTGATACGAGATTAAACCAAGAGTTATAATCTCATAATCTGCATACAGAATTATGATAATTTGAGGTGGCCATAGCCATTTAGCTATGCAAATATATTACGTCAATGTTTGCATATTATGATATCACTACTTGATAATGCATTATTCAAGTTTAGGATTGTGGGCTCTAGATAAAATTTCATTTTAGTGAGGGCCCTGTAAGTGAAGAACCATTGGACTAATTTGGCCCATAAACGAACTTAACACTGCTTTTTCAACAACATATGTAGTTACTATGAAAATTTCAAGTATTCTAGCCCATTCCGTTAGAAATCAAGTGTTAACGAACAGGATTCAAATAATTTTATCCTCGAATTTTTCACTAGTAAGTCCAGCCGATTCAACTTGGCATTAAAATTGAATCTCGAAGTTATAAAATGACTATACAAAGACGCATATACATATATTTATAACAACATTTGCATAATATATGCTAGTTTTCAGTTGTGACGTAATTATTTTTCACCCTTCTGAGATAGACTGCGACTATTTACCTAGACCTAAAATTAAATTCTTTTCTATTTTTCTGCAGCATTCTAATAATCTTCATTTCGTGATTCTCGATCACAAGGGCCTTCGTGAACTTCTGTTACTCCTGAAAAATGAAAACAATGATTTGAATTAACAATTTCGATGTCAACATTCATTGATTATATTTCAATGTAAATGGTGTCTCAATAAAAGTACAAAATCAGAGTTTAAATAAAATACGGGCATTTGGAGCAGAGAATAGAAATGTTCATTGATTTATAAAATGTGAATTTGGGAATTATATGAACATATTTATATCTTGTAATGTCTTATCCTATTTCATCATTTTATCGATTTTTTCAATATCTCTGAGAACCGTATAAAATTAAGTAAGAAAAATTCAAGAAAAGCCCTGAGCAGAATTGAAAAAATTTAATTCTATGGTTCTGATGATGCGATCCTCCTGAAGTTTTGCATGAACATTCAGTACCTATGTTAGTTTTCATACTCAAAATAAATTTCACTAGGAGCGGATATTCTTCTTATGGAAATTCATACAAAGATTCTTCTTTCAATATTCAAGTTGAATTTTTTATGGTTCTTGTAACACTATGGCCACAAAATTTCGCTCGAAGCTTCAGTATATCAATTTTTATTTAGGGAAGAATTTCACTTCAATGAAATATCCCGGTATAGAAATACAGAGATTTTTCTTTTCAATATTCCAATTGAATTTTCTACGGTTCTAATAATACTATGGCCATCCTCATTCACCAAAAAATTCAATCGAATTGGATATCTTTTTATGGAAATATGTTGTTGTGAGCATCTTGCATTTGGCCCGTAACATTTCATTTCGATTGGTTTCGTTTTTACTGAGATAGTGAGAAACAAAAATTTTGAATGGCCATATTTTATGTAGGTAACACCCTGTACGATTTGGCTGGTTAACTTAACTGAGGCATTTGGGACCCGAACTCATAATAGAAATTATTGTGCCGGACGGACTGTCCCACGGACAGAATTGAATCTGACCACGAATTCATCATCAGGTAGTCGAACTTTATCGTTTGAGACCATTTTCGGTCCAAATTTCGAAAATTAGGGACATTTGGGCAAAACGATATAGCACTTGTTCGAGTAGAACGAGAGCCCAAGAAGTCACAAAGCAACACAAACCTAGCACAACACAACACAATTACCCAAGGGTGCTAGGCCAACAGAATTATAGCAAAGTGGGAACATTTTTTTTCAAATGGCTAACTTATTCTCGTCTTAAGCGGCCTACAGACGATCAACTTAGTTGAAGACTATGTTATCCACTAGGTTGTAAACCAAATGAAAGTGAAAATAGCGGTTGTCAACCAAGTTGAAAACATCATTTCAGCGGTGGTTTCCATCGAGTGAACTAGTCGGCTGATAAGGAGAAATTATCGAAACATGGAGAGAGATCTTTCGTTGTATGTTATTATAAACGATATATGCGACAATGTGGTGCAGCACAGTCCTTGAATGAAACAATTTAGACCAAGGATTGGTACCACAATCGGTCTCATTTTTTCCATTCCGGTTTAATGAAAGAACTTTTCGAATTTTGAGCCGAAATTGGTCTCAAACGATTGGGTTCTTCTCCCTGATCCGGTCCGTGGGGCCGTCCGGCCATAAACAAGATAACTTTCTAAGGAATTGTCCTTGAGACTTGAGATTTTCAGGGTGAGTTTGGTTTCCAAATGCCACAATTAAGTTCGTTAATCAGCCAAATCGTACAAGGTGTCCCATAAAATATGACCATTCCAAATTTTTGTTCCTTAATATCTCAGACAGAACGAAACCAATTGGAATAGAATTTCTCGACCACATGCAAAATGCTCATAGTAAGCCTCATGCGAAATATTGAAAGGAAGAATCTTTATATGTCATTACAAGATATCCAAGAATCGCATCATCTGAAGCATTTGATTCAATTTTCTTTTAATTATTGGTTTTTACATATTTCATTTTTTAATAATTTCCATAATATAAGTCTGATCATTCATTTACTAAGCATGAATCCCTAGTATACTATACAAAATTTTGAGTTAATAGCATTATTGCTTCACCAATGAATGTTCGCTCAAAGCATCTGCTCAAGGTTTTTTTTATATATCTCGGATTTTACTCCCCATAATTCAGGAAGATCTTCCACCCAATCAAAAAAATCTACCCAAACTTGAATGTTTGTAATATTGCTCATATTTTCTAGTTAAATTACTACCTTTCCTCGAATATTTACGACGAATTTTGAATACGCTATGAGATGTTTACTCTACAAGGTAGAATTCCAACTGGTGTTGTCAACCTAGTTGATGACTACCATACAGACGCTCCAACTTAGTCGTCAACCACCAAATATCAAACCGATTTGATCTATCATCAACTTAGTCTTCAACCTGGAATATCAACCACCAACCAGCCTACAGACGTTCAACTTGGTCGTCAACATGCCGTGTTTACAACTTAGTCTTCAACTAGGTTGATCGTCTGTAGGCCGCTTTAGATACTTACTATGTGATGGATCCCTGCACATATTATAGCAAGTAAGCTCAAGTTTATTTCGATATGTCCTAGCGTCAGAACCACAGCATGGGCTATTGACTTGCGGTAAACTGTCACATATTTTACATTCTTCTTCTTCAATAGCTGCACAAATAGAGAATGCTAGAACAATACGCAAAGTTATTACTCAGAATATATTCTTGAAACGAATATCTTTATTGTACAGGGTTATCCACTCATCTTGGTAAATTTATTTTTCGAAAAGGCATGAATACTTTTTTATTCAATTGACGGTATTTGGTACGAGTCTATGTTGATGTGCATGAAAGTCGGAGAAAAGAATTAAAAGGCCAAGCGTCACGGCACTATCAATTTTTTTTATAGGAACATATACCTTTTTGTTGTGTGATTCGAAAGATAATTTTATTCTGAATGTTTTTTTCTTAATACCATTTTTTTTTACCATCAGCGACCTGCAACGTATCTGATGTTAGAGTTGATTCTCTTTTGGTAGAAGAATGCAGGAAAGCTCTGCGTGGGCTGGGCTCTGATAACTTTTTGAAAGTAATCTGGTGTCCGGCTCATGCGGATATACCTGGTAACGTCAAGGCAGATGAACTGGCTAGGCGGGGAGCCGGATTAGCATTTGTTGGTCCGGAGCCTTCACTGCCTATCTGTCGCACATCTGTCAGAAGTTTCTTCAGGAACTGGCTGAACAGGGAATTTTCCTCGGAATGGAGCGCAGGGGTGGGCCTGAGGTGGTCGAGGATTCTCATTGAGAGACCGTCCTCGCGATCTGAAGTCAATAGGCTTCTGCTGCTGGAGAGGAAACAACTCGGTCTGGTGACTGGTGTATTGACTGGTCACCTGTTTAACAAGCATTTGAAGAGAATGGGATTGACGAGCTGCTCCCTATGCCGGTGGTGCAGGAGTACTGATGAAACGGTTGAGAATATTTTGTTCAACTGTGGAAACCTTACTGAGTTAAGGTCAACACACCTAGGAAATACAACACCTTCTATTCCTATGGTGAGAGGGACCACTCCTGGCAGGCTCGCGACATTTCTGTCTTCGTGTCTGAGGAGCTGAGTCTCTATAGAACGATGCGGGTGAACAATGGGCCACTAGGCCTCAGTTCGGCCGGTAAGGCACCGCACAGAGAAGAAGAAGACCTGCAGCGTGTTTTATGTTGATTCTATTCCATTTATTTTTTTCTGTAATGACAGTATGCCTTGTTTCAGAGAAATGGATATGATTGCGTTTCTTGCAATAAAGAAGACTTTGTAGCAAACTATTTCTCAATCAATATATTCATCAAATATTATATTTTATAACAATAAACATTTTTTCAATACTAGACGAAACATGTCAAATCATATGTTCTATATACCGGCCATTATGATTTATAATAGATCATATCTTTTCCTAATTTCAGTTTACCTAAGTTACTTCATCCAAGTTAACCCTAATACGCTGGCCAAAGTTACTTAGGTATAATGAAATAAGGAAAAGATATAATCTATGTATGGCCGGTATGTAGAACATAAGATTCGACATGTCATAAAATATAATAAGAAATAGTTTGCCACAAAATTTATTTGATTTCAAGAAACGTAATCATATACATGTCTATAAATCAAGGCATAATGTCAAAATACAGAAAAAATAAATGGAATATAATTAACATAAATTAGCGCTGTAGGTCGCTGACGGTAACAAATAAAAAAAATGTTAATAAAAAAACATTCAGAATCAAATTATCTTTCGAATGACGCAATAAAAGAGGTAAGTTTCTGGCGAAAAAAATTTTGATGGCGCTGCGATGCATGACATCTTAATTCTTTTCCCCAACTTTTGTGCACATATCAAGTCAACATTGACTTCTACCAAATACCTTCAACAGAAAAAAAATTCATCCCTTTTCGAGAAAAATCAGGCTACCAAGATAAGTTAAACACCCTGTACAGAGTATCTGATGGAGTAGGCACTTCCATTTGATTGATAATTGAGATTGAAATTATGCTTAAACCTAGAGAATTTATCCAAGTGATGATTTCAAGAACTTCAAGTATAGTGTATTCAAGTAGTGCGTTTCAGGTAAACATTTTCCGTACACCTTCTACAAAAATTATGAATAATGAAGTTGCAATGTTGGTGTCATAAAATATTTCGGAACAATAGTTCATTCTACGCGCCAACAAAAAATTTAAAACAGTTTTCCATATTTTCCCCATAAACTAGCTCGATGAAACTTCGATATCAAAGTTTATAAATGACTCGTCATACGAATCATTCAAGAGAAATAAGGGAAATGCCCTTGGACGAAAAGTTCTAAATTTTCATAAAATGTGAAATATTTAAACTCACCCAGGAGAAAGAAAACAGCTACCTTCATCATGATAGTTATTATGTATTCTACGACTATTCAATGAATTGTCGTTTTTTTATGGATGAACATTAAATTCTACTGAATTCCCAATGATTGATAAAAAGACTATAGACTTTTAAATTCATATCCATAGAAATGAACCAAGGCTGAAACGATAACATTTCTCAGTTGATATGAAGGTTTTGGAAGAACGAACTTCTTATAAATGGAAATGAGAGAAAAAACTAGTTAGAGAGCCTGCGAAGGACTGGCTTTTGTTATGTTTTTAAAGCTAGAACTTTTTTCTATAGATATTGCTCACGAAACTAGAACTATCCTAAAATATGAAACATGTTTTCAGGTTTCATTAGATTAAAAAAGATCGAAGTCGATTGGCATCATGACTACCTTTCTGCTTTGTGACTAATGAATTTTTTTGTGCGTAACCGTATCAGAATAAGTTTTTGCCCAGGAATGTATCTCCTTCGCGAAGCTGATCATTTCCTAGGAGACTTCTCTTTTACGCAGTGTTGCTTACACCAAACTTCACAATTACAGGACTCCAATGTTCAAATTACACTTTTTCACAGGCAAGAATTGAACGCAATGCTCGCAACTGATTCAATCTCCCTCCTTTTTTGTGATTTATTTATGATAATTATATAATTTAATTCTACAGAGGTCGCCAATCGACAAAACCTCAAGAGATATCTGCCGGGTTCATATAAGATTTATTTGAAAACCCTGGATAGCTGATATACCATATGTTGGAGACTGAATGATTTTTGGTGATAAAAAACCAACTTTCAGGAAGGCGGCCATTTTGAGAGTTCATATATGTCAGATTTTGTAAAAACGAAAAAGTGTACCTGTAGAATCTGTAGGAATAAATTAATGAACTCATCTTTTCCATTATTTCAATAAAGAACCTTCGTAAACCGGAAGAAGCGGGTAGCTTCTTTTTTGGGTATGAGCGAAACACTATATGCAAAAATGACGGAATTGTTCAGATTCTGTTTAGTAGTATAAAAATTGATCACACAATAGTCCAACGATCTGTCACGATCAGCTGTTTCAATATGGCTGCTGGGATTGGAGGCAAACAAACGAATTTCATTCTGTCAAAACTGTGCACGTATTCATAAATCCACACGTGATCATATTTTTCATGGTTCAGGCAGCTTCAGTTCTATAAAACAATTGCTATGTCACTCGAGTTACTTTATGAAAATTACACCCATTTGACCACTACACGAAATATACACGCAATGCAATGAATTTACACGAATTTCGTGTAACTACACGCACATTGGCAACACTGTTTTTTTTTTCGGCTGGCGTCAAGGTTGCGCCCTTCTAGAAGAGTTAGTATGGTTTTGCGGCAACACCTTGGCATAATTTTCAATCATTCATATTCTTTTACCCATGTACTTGGCATCTAAGGCCATCTAGACAGTGAACATATCAATACTTAGCACCCATTCTCATACTTATTGTACTTTATCAGGACAATTTTCATTGGAAACATCCATACCCGCACCAGGATTCGAACCGGGATCTCCAGCTTCGTAGGAACTTGTAGTCCCTATTGGCGAATCAAATTTACGTTGGTGGCGCTGCGAAATGTAAACAAACTTTGACGTTTGTCAGTACTATTTTCAAGATTAGCATAGCGAGATGGAGGTTTTTGTACGATTTTCTTGAAAATCTATATATTTATTGGACATATTGAAAGTAAATTAGTGGATTGTAATTAATGTTGTATAAAGTTATAAAATTAAGGTGAAAAATTGGTTCCTTCAGTCTAATCCTTGGCGAAATAGACAATAATTCAACAGGAACAATGGTGCACTATTTGACCATGAATACCGTTTTCAATTATTTGGGGGCTGCACCCAATAAAAGATGCATAATAGAAGGTGAACAAGTCCTCAATTGTAAGCACCTAATATTGGTGGGCATTGTACCATTGTAGTTATTGGTCCTTTATCAAAAGAAGAATACCTCTTCGTTATAGTCAATTACTATAGCCGCTAAAAAGAAATTTCACATAATGCGATAAATAACTGCTGCTAATACCATAATGATACTGAAAGTAGTTTGGGAAACCCTCTGTCAATTAACAATAATCTAATTGTTGAAAGGAAGAGATGTAGTGTATGGATTGGTAAAACGTATTCAGATCCCGATGTAGTTGAACGAGGTATAGACTCTTGAAGTTGAGAGATGACTATAATAATAAATAACTGGATTGGAAAGTGAATACAGGTATTGACAGAATGTAACAGATGTATCATTCGTATATACAGGGTGACTGGTGACGTAAGGGACAACGGCTAACTGGAGATAGAGGACCTCAAACTGAATGAGGATTGGGGGTTTAAATGTCCCATAAGGCTATTAGTTTCAGAGATACAGGGTGTTTTTTGCAAAAGTGCTAAAACTATAAACTCCCATATCTTCGTCATTATGGCAAATTTTTCGCTAATATTTGGCAAGCTAATTATTATACATATTCTCCATCAGATCGACAAGAAAAAATTCCCAAAAATTGCAGGTCCGTATTCAAAAATTTCAATTTCCGTGTCAGGTGAGAAATATCACTTGGAATATGAAATAAAAAAATTTAATTGGGCAATTGGAATCTGCAAAAAACACTGAGTAAAAATCTGTTTTTAGTTTTAATGGCACAAATTTTTTAAAGTTTTGATGATATGTTGAAAGTCGAATATTACAATTTTTTCATACTGAATTCAAGAAACATACTATTCCTGATAGAAAAAACACTGAATTTGAGATGCTTGAATAATTCTGACGCATTTTGAATATTCCTTCACATCTTGAACTCCTTTTTTATTAATTGTTCATCAATATTATAAGAAAACTTAAAAAAACAATAGAAATACAAAGAGTGGAACAGTAGCACATATGATTCATAAAAAAATCAAATAAACAAATGCTCGATATGCGAGAGCCATTCCCCTCACACACTTAATGACTCTTTTGAACAATTGAAGTACTTTTCATATCCACAAGATGAAAAATTATACTCTTGATAGAACAGAAACACTGGATTTCAGATCGAGAAAAGTTTTACTTTCTTCTCAGAACCCCTGAACAATAATCCATCTGGTACTTATGTTTTCAGCAAAATTCATTATTCAATGAAATAATATATGAATTTTGAGGACTTATTTTCCTCTAATATGTACTTAGGTGAATTTCTTCAATGCAAAGAGAATATTAGGGAAACAAGTGATTTTTTAGAATAAGAGGTTCATTATTCATTATAAATAAAATACATCCTACTACACAGAGTAGGCTTATTTCAAAAAATGACGTTTATATTCATACATTCATTGATTGTGAATTATTGGGAATTGTGTGGTTTGTTTATCTACTGAAAAATGCCTTCAATATTCACGAATGAAGAATATGTAGATGATACTTGTTTTTGGATTGCGCAAAATGAACGGATATAATATTTGGTCTCAGAATAATCCTCATCTCAAAAAGAAGAAATCATTAGTTCAAGAGAGCCAATAAATGCGTTGAAGCAAATTGCTCTGATTTCGAGCATTTGCTTTGTTGTTTTCTCATGAATCATTGCATTATTTAATAGAAGAATAAAATTTGTTGAAAGAATAAGTATAAGATGGATTATTGTTCAGGCGTTCTGAGAAGAAAGTCCAACTTTTCTCGAGCTGAAATCCAGTGTTACTGTTCTATTCTATCAAGAGTAATTTTTCATCTTGTGGATATGAAACGTACTTCAATTGTTCAAAAGAGCCAATAAGTGTGTGAGGGGAATGGCTCTCGCATATCGAGCAT
Organism: Propylea japonica; assembly: GCA_013421045.1. Classification (NCBI taxonomy): domain Eukaryota; kingdom Metazoa; phylum Arthropoda; class Insecta; order Coleoptera; family Coccinellidae; genus Propylea; species Propylea japonica. Next base: position 87,722,451 of record CM024239.1, on the reverse strand, counting down.
TTGTTTATTTGATATTTTGATAAACCATATGTGATATTGTTAATCTTTTGTGTTTGTATTGTTTTTCTTATAATATTGATAGAAAATTTAATGAAAAAGTATTTCAAGATGTGAAGGAATATTCAAAATGCGTCAGGATTATTTAAGCATCTCAAATTCAGTGTTTTTTTCTTTCAGGAATAGTGTGTTTCTTGAATTCAATATGAAAAATTGTAATATTCCACTTTCAACATACCATAAAAACTTTAAAAAATTTGTGCCATCAAAACTAAAAACAGATTTTTACTCAGTGTTTTTTGCAGATTCTAATTGCCCAATTCAATTTTTTTTATTTCATATACCAAGTGATATTTCTCACCTGACACGGAAATTGAAATTTTTGAATTTGGAATTTCTTCTTGTCGATCTGATGGAGAATATGTATATTAACAAGCTTGCCAAATATCAGCGAAAAATTTTCCATAATGACGAAGATATGGGAGTTTATAGTTTTAGCACTTTTGCAAAAAACACCCTGTATCTCTGAAACTAATAGCCTTATGGGACATTTAAAGCCCCCATCCTCATTCAGTTTGAGGTCCTCTATCTCCAGTTAGCCGTTGTCCCTTACGTCACCAGTCACCCTGTATAGTTGACTGGGAAAGTAAATACAAGGAGTTAAGTTGAATAGTATTTTATTTCAACCCTATCAAATAAAGTGTATAAAAAGTGTGATTCTACTGGCATAATGGATGAAAAAATTAATAATGGTGTTTTTTGTTACATCAAAATAATGGCACCTCGCCTTCAAACTAGTGCATCACTAACTGCCGGGAAACTCAATGATATATGATGTTGGTCAACAATTTATTAATCCAGGCCTTTCTTGTATCAACTTATTCCAGTACATCAAAGGCATTGGTGATATGAACTGATGCTGCATTTTTCTAAGGAAACCTGTGAAAATGTATAGTCCTATTCTTGCTTTTTGTCGATAAACAATTGAAAACACAACAGTTACAGTTATGCACTGTTCGTTTATGATTAGAAGAACTTTGTTCCATTTGTTCACTCATGATGCACTAAGATGTGACTGAAAATAATGTTTATTATAAAAAATTCTGAAATATTGTAGATTATATTAATGAATTAATGCACAACCCAGTAGTAAAAAACTATGAAATTGCATTTCTGAATCGTGAACTAAAAAACTGCTCCAAACAGAATCTTTCAACCTAAACCTCTATATATTCATTTGAAAGCACTAATATAAATACCTTTTCGGATATTTTTCCTGACTCAATATTTCTGCTGCAAAATCCAGTACAATATAACAATAACCACAATATAAATACTCCAAAAAATGATAAAAAACACTTCGTAAGTCGAGACAACCAAACTAAACAGTAAAACAGTACTGACAAAGTAGGTTCGGGAATTAGCCACTAGAGGGCGTCTAGATTTTTGGATTCGCCAATAGCCACCGAGGCGGTTATTGGCATACTAAATGATTTATGGTTTCTGTAGTCTATCGATATAAACCACATACAGGGTGTCCTGTAATAAGACCGACAAACTTCTAGTGGACATTATAGATCATATTTTAGACAGATTCGACCCAAATCATTAATGCAAAATTGCTTCGTTAAGGAGCTAGTGTCGTTTGAAGATTACGTCCTGTCCCCACTTTTTGCCACATATTCGCAAAACGGAATCACATAAAGTGCTGAAAGTTCACACATTGGATAATATCAAAAATACGCATCAATTAGATTGAGTACATTTCTTTCATGTCAAGCACAATCGTAACATTTGGGGGGGGGGCGAAGGGTATTTTTAGTTAAAACTTACATTATTTCGCAAGATTTAAATCATATTCATTACCTCTGATGTTTTTTTCTTGAAAAAAGATACCTAACCATTATCAAGTGAAAATAAATTCAAAACAAAAGTGAACATTGTGTACTTAGTGAAAAGAGAGAAAATTTCAAATCTATATTTTTCAGAAATGGTGCATCTGGTCGTTATTATACAAGATATACATCTTTTTTCAAGAAAAAACATCAGAGTTTATGAATATGATGTAAATGTCGCGAAATAATGAAAGTTAAAAAAGTTTCAACTAAAAATACCCTTCGCACCCCCCCCAAATTATACGATTGTGCTTTACATGAAAGAAATGCACTCAAACTAATCGATACGTATTCTTGATATTATCGAATGTGTAAACTTTCAGCACTTTATGTAACTCCGTTTTGCGAATATTTGGCAAAAAGTGTGGACAGGACGTCATCTTCAAAGGGCACTAGCTCCTTAACGAAGCAATTTTGCATTACATGATTTGGGTCGAATCTGTCTAAAATACGATCTATAATGTCCACTAGAAGTTTGTCGGTCTAATTACGGGACACCCTGTTTGTATATCAAAGTTTTTTCTTACCGATCTTGTGCAGATTATATCTCACAAAACAGTGATCTGTGAGAAGCTCTGTAAGCAGTCTGAATATAAATAATAAACCTTCGTCTCGTAATTTTTTCTTATCTGCTGAAGATTTGAAGATCTGTTTTATGATACGATCTCCTTAAAACTGTTTGGCTTTGCAGCAGCAATTGGACAAACGGTTTCTTTTTTGCGAGGCGAACTATCTGCATTTTAATAAAGACCCAGTGGTCTTTCCTCATAAGTTGAGAACTCGGTTGTTTGATGAGAATACAGTAACGGATCTGGAGGTACTATTTGACAAAAAACATTCAATTGATGCGCATATTACCTTTCTCATAAATTCCTATAACATATTAAAAGGTTTCCTCACTAGAAAATGTGGATTCATCGATGTTGCCTTCGTGGTTACTTCATACAAATCGTGTATTTCCAAGAATATACGCAAGTAGAAAACTTTACTCTATTCACAACATATGAGTTTTTTGATGAACTTGTTTTTGTATGTTTTCTAGTGAAAGTTTATTAAATACAAAATAGATTCGACCCTCCATTGAAAAGGTATAACGACTCATATTTGTTTGTAAAGGATCTCTAAAACACTGAAGAAATATCAGTTTCAACAATATAATAATCTAGCTAAATCCATAATGCATCTGAAAGCAGTGAAAATACCTCATTGTACACTAGTGACTAATGGGTATTGTTATGGCCGAGCAAAGAGACGTATAATGTCTATATAGCGCGTTCGGAAAGAACTCAGAGTAGGTATTTTGAATTTTTGTGTTATAAAACTAATTTTCGCTTAGCACCAGAAAATCACTCTATACGACTGAGACATTTCGTTTGGCTTAGTCTCGAAGGTGCTTTTTATCCACAGAATGTTCATTAACCCTGCATTAGTGCGTTGGGGTCTCACAGACCCCAGGAAACTTCAAATCACAATAGCTCTCTTATTTCTTTTTAAAGTCGGCAACCTCTCATATACATTTCAAGAGCATGTCCACTCAAAACTTAGCCTACCTTATGCTGTTTTAGAAAGGAGAACGGTCCATTGTTTTCCAATTTGGGGTCTGAGAGACCCCACCGCACTATTTACGACATCGCTTTTTCAAAATTAAATTAAGTTTTTGATATAAATTAGTACTTACTGGTGTCCAATTTGCAAAAAATATGTAATTTCATAAATATTCAAACGACTGCAACACGAAAGCGATCTAGAGAAGGGACAAGACAACATTGTGCTGAATGGCCAAGATCTTAGGATGAAAAAAAATTGCCAAAATGAAAATGAGAAGAAAATAATGCGAAAATTCAAGTTGAAAATTGTATTTTTTCCATACTCAGCCATATTTCAAATATCACCTTCGACTCTTGATTCTTGATTACATGGCCCTTCGTGGACTTCGATTACAACTGAAAGAGAAAAAATGTTTATTTGTTGTACCAATGCTTATAGAGTCAATCCACAGCAATTAATCTTTAGAATTTAACTTGTGATAGTTCTATGATAAAAATGGAATCTTGTAAATATTCAACCCTATCACATTGTCGTTATTGTTGATTTATAAATTTCTGAATTCTCTCTCTTTCTGGTTCAACGAATGTTCATAGAATTAAGAATGTAAAAAACAAATAATTTTATGTGAGGAAGGCCATATTAGTAATTCGAAATACTGTCATTGAATTCAATTCGAATTTTTGAAGAAAATAATTGGCTTTATAAAGATGAAATGTCTTCAGCTTATGACTGCTGAAAAAGTTTCCGTCAACACAATTCAAAACGCATTAAACCATACTGAAAAAGTCTTCGTTTAGGACTTCAGATGCTGAAAAAGTACCGATCATCTATTCTTCATTTTTGCAAGGGGCAATGAAGACAATTGAAAAAGTGCCTTTTGAATAATAAATATCAAGTAAAATCGAGCTTTAGGGATTGTTCACGTCAAAATGAAATATAAGAATTTTTTCCATTAACTTGATCATCCCACGTTATTGAATGAAATCAAATTTTTCGGCAAACGTCGAGACTTCTCGGATGCTTTTTTGAGGAACAAGAGTTTTCCGGCATACTCCGAAAAGTACGTACTTGTCAGACTAGCCTTTGCCAGGTATTCTTGACAAGTGATCTTTCGAAACGAAATAAACTTCATCGCGAGGTGTGCAATTCTAGCCGGGTTTAGACGAAGCGCACCTACTCGCGAGTCAAACCTCGCCACCTACTCGCGCACCAAAACTCATCCTCGCGCCAGTGTTTACACGAAGCGCTGGATTCGCCTGGAAGGGCGAGCCAGGATGAGAAGGCGAGGCAGTAATCAGCCTCGTATAGAGTCCGAGACTCGACCAGCTCCAGAAGCTTGTTCAAACGACACAGCGAGGCTTCTTTGATGCGCGACTGAAAACCGATCGGCAATGGCTCAACCCAAGGACGAGGGGCCTCATGGCGAGGAGCATGTTTACACTATGCGAGGGAGCGGAAGCGAGGCTGGTGCGCGAGTAGGTGCGCTTCGTCTAAACCCGGCTAAAAGTAAAAGGAGGACTAGCGCAATAAGGTTCGTATTCGCATCGAATGATCATTTGTCGACAATACAGGGCCTGGTAGAAAACCGTGGAACTTGATCACTACCATACCATCGAAATAGTGTTATTCTACACAGTTTCCAAAAAAATATATTCGGAACAACACCGAAAATAGTTTTTTTTTCTCGAATACTCTCAGAATGTTGTCTAAGGTGTGAAGTGCAGTTGTTGACACTCTGATAGTGATTGACACTGTGCACATCATATACACCGATGTAATGAAATATTGGTACTATCTAAGGTTTTTTCATCTATCTCTACCTATTTCGGAATGTTTTATTTCTATTTGGGTGAAGTTCAATTTCCTCAGGCTATCTTCCTGAAAACGGCATCATTAGATATTTGGCGTAAGATATTGCAGTAGTATCAATAAGTGTATATGATCGAGTTTACTCTCAAAGATAGGGACTGCATAAAATTGCGTATATTGTCCGATTTTTTCATGTTTTATATTTGTTAGAAATTTTCAATTGCTTGGAAAATTCCAAGGAATATTTAATCGAAATGAGTTCACGTTTCAATGATTAATATATTAAGTTTAAACCATAATATGTCAATAAATTACACATCGAACAGTGATTGACATAGGCTTGATATAAATCGTTGAAGGGTTTACTTACATCAATAAATATTCCTTGCACCCTTCCAACCAATAGAAAACTTCTAACGAATATGTAACAGGACAAAATAGGAAAATATACGCAATTATTGCAGTCGCTTTCCTTAGAAAACGAATACACTTATCGACACTACTGCAAAATCTCGCGCCAAATATCAGAATGATGTCGTCATCAGAATGATGACTTGATGACTCAAATAGAAATAAAAGATTCTGAACTATGGGTCACAGATGAAAACCCTAGATAACACCAATAGTCTGTTACATCGGTATAAATTTGAAGATCACTAATACTTTTTGTTATTTCTTTGTTTTATGGAATAAGATTGTCTAAACATTTTATTTCTTTATTATTTTCAGTATGAATGTCTCAATGACCCATATAATGAAATTATGATTAACAACAGAAATCAGGATGATACATAACCACAATTGCTACAAAAGTGAGATGAAATTATTCGATGACTATAATTAGATTAGATAGTGGTCGATCGGCACGTTGATTACCCTTCTGCACTGCGACCATAAGGTCTTTTGTGCGTTACCATGCTAAAACTACGTTTTTCCCAGGAATCTAACCTCCTTAGCAAAGCTGATTACTTCCTTAGGAGACTTCGCTCTTATGTCGGCTGGCGTTAATAACGCGCCACCTAGTAGAGTAAGTCTGGTTTGCGCCAGCGCAGTGCATTGGCATAGTATCTGCTCGGTGGTTTCAGTGGACGATTCACATAACCTACAAATGTCGGAGTTTTCTTTACCGATCTTGTGTAGGTAATATCTCACGGACAATGCCCTGTGAGAAGGCCGATTAGCAGCCTTAACTAACTCGTTTTTGACAACGATAGAGCTTGTTGAGCCTTCTCTTTGGAAGTTCCATTAGTCTCTTTGCTTGTCTTTGACCGGATGTGTTTATCCAGTAAGAGTGTTTCTCCCTTTTTTCCCAAACACCGACCTCTGCCTTAATCAGTGTAGGTGATTCCCAACAGGATCGCAAGGGTCCGGTGAAGGGTGTGTATGCTCCTCTTTTTGCAATGGCATCAGCTCTCTCATTTCCTCAATGTTCTGGTGGGCAGGTACCCAAGCTAAAACTAGCTTGTTGTACTCCGCCAGTGTTTTGAGGGACTGTTTGCAGCTCCAAATGGTCCTTGATCTACAATCAACGGCCATAAGCTGCCTCAGTGCCATCTGACTATCAGAGCAATGCAAATTCTGGCTCCCTTGTACTGTCTGGACAGACAGACTTGGGCGCATCTTTCTATGGCCAGAATTTCAGTTTGAAGCGTTGTTATTGTCTTTCCCAAAGGCACCGATTCCCTGTGTTTGGGACCGTATATGCCTATGCCTGCTCCTCGTTTCCTTAGGGAACATCTGTGTACCAGAACATATGGTTTCACGAAGTCGAGGCAAACCTCCACACTTTCTCGGCGATCACCTATGATCACTTCGTAGTTGGCGTCAAGGTCATACTCGATTGGCATGGAATCCCTCGGTAGTAAAGGGAGTTCACCACCGAGTGATTTAAAAATATTTCCCTGTCCCTTGCCAGGCACAATTTGGTCCATTCTTAGGACACTCATGAGACCTTCTTTCTTAACATAAATGTGCAGCGGGGTGAGATCCAGTATTATCTCTACGGCAGCTGTAGGAGTTGTATACGCAGCTCCTGGTATGCCTAGACAGGCCAGTCTTTGAAGCTTATTCAGCCTCTGCTGGCTTGTCTTTTCTTCAGTTTTAGTCCACCAAACTAAAGAGGCATATGATAAAAGGTCTTACCATTGTCGTATAGATCCAGTGAATCATACGAGGCTTCAGACCCCAGGTTTTGCCAAATAACTTACGGCATATCCAAAACGCCGTTGTAGATTTGGCAATCACTTTACTGAGGTGAGAGTTCCAATTGAGTTTCTTATCCAAGGTGACCCCTAGATATTTGACCTCATCGGAAAACTGGACGATGATGATGATCATACTGGGTGTCAATCACTATCGAAGTATGTCAATGACTATCAAATATGTCACTTCGAAGAACTTGGTGTCTTTTCGAATATTCAATCGATATTTATTGAAAGTTGGAAAGAAATACCAAAATAGCATCATTCAACTATTGATCCATAATAATCACCATGGTGATACAGTACAATAAGGTACCGAATTCGCCTGCTGAAAGTATCCATGCCTTTAAGTTGTTTCAATAATTAGATGCAACAAATTTGACCTCACTCAAATTCTATTTGCATCACATGTTTCTGACAGCAAGCAATTGCCGGAATATTAGATTTCGGTGTTTTTATTTTTTTATATATTCCTTGAGTGAAGATACTTACCATGTGATGGATCCCTGCACATATTATAGCAGCTGAGCTCATATTTATTTTTATATGTTCTACCGTCAGAGCCACAGCATGGACTATCTAAGGGAGGTAAGAATTTGTCACATACTTCACATTTATTTTCTTCAGCAGCTGCACAAATGGAAATTGCTAAAAGAATACGAAATATACTTTTTAGAATAAGGTCTCGAAATTAGTTCTTTTATAGAATAAGATATCTGATGACGAATTCTCCCATAAGACAATTCAATATTAATTTTTATTAATATTGAAATTGTGCATCAAATAAAAGAGTCATTATGTCTATGTCTGGTACCCTAAGCGATGACTTTTCGAAACTGTAGTTATAGAGTATAGTCAACCAGTACTTTTAATTTAAAACTTTTTTTACATTCTCCGAAAATAATAAATGAGGTGTTCTTTGATTAACTTGTAGATAGTTCTGAAGAAATACTGACAAATATTGCAATAGTTATAAACGACCAACTAAAAGAAAGAGGTTCGGTTTTTCGCAAATATCACAAAAATTGTTCAGATTTGAATCATATTCGCGAGAAAAAGTAAAAGTAAGGTCTAAACTACTGGAACTTTAGGACCAATATTAATATTCAATTACAACGGACACTCTGGCTTGCGTAAGCCTTTACCTCTACAATTCGAACTCATAAACTATGAAAATCGAATTGTAAAAAAAAGGCGCCTGCGGGGTAAGTCAATGAGAAAGAATTTGGATTTTGAGATTGCTAAATTGAAAACGTTGCAAGGGTGACGATTGAACTATTCATCTGAGAATTTATAAATTCATGAAATTATTTTTTAGATGTCTTAAAATATGTAAAGTAATATTGAAAAAATTGAGATATAATCAGTTTTTATTTTTCTAAAATCTAGATAACCTCATGAATTCATTATTCAAAATTTTTCAAACTTATGAGAAAGAATTTCTGTGGAAAGAGTAAACAGAAGAGAATTGTTTCGAATCCGAAACATAAACACATTTCCTGATCCTTAACTATTATTTACCAAATACTCGACCATCAATTGACGAAATAAAATTTTCATCTCATTCTATTTCCTGAAGAAATTTCAAAGACACGGAAGAACAAGGTATCTGAGTTCTTTGGAATTCCAAGATGGATGATATCATTAAAGATTTATTCAGAATGGAGAACTGGTCTGAAATGAGAATGCAACTTGTTTTCATCTCAGACCAAATAATCTGCAGAATATCTACATAAGATTGATATTCACCAAAGGTACTTATTGTACCTAATAAAATCTCACCATCAAAAGATAACCACACACCGACTCATTATGAATTCTGATGGAATTGGTGCTTTCGTATTAGCAATTTTATTTTCCTATTGCTGAATTCCTCAGATTGGTGTTACAACAGCTAAAACCTCAGTTTTAAATACTTCGAATAATTCGTACTTGAATCGGAAATGCATCCGAAAGAAATTGCAACTGTCGACTCAAACTATTCTGTACCAATAGTTCATTTGAGCCTGATGCTTCGCAGAAATATTCAAAAACAGTTTTTCATATTTTTATTATTAACTGAATAGAAGAAAAAACCCTCTATATCAAAGTTCGAATGATTAATCCTAAGATTTCTCCTTTGTTTATATTTACAAAAGTTAATTCGATATTCAGACTCACCGAAGAGAAAGAACACAACAACTTTTATCATAATGGTTGTTTTGAATACTACGAATATTCAATGAATTCTCGTTTTTTTATAGAAGAACATAAAATTTCATTCAGTTCCCAATAGTTGATAAAAACACCATAGGATTTTAACTACATGCCCATAGCAATGAAATGAGGTTTAAACAATAACATTTCTCAATAAAACGACAATGATGTGAATTTTCCTAAAAAAACAGACTTTCCAATCAAAATGAAAGAAACAACGCAATAATCAGATAGTTTGCGACCAGCAGACTAAAAGATTTTCTGATGATATTCCTTCACGGGTACCTAATATACAAAAGGTGTTCAAAAGCAATTGCAAATTCGCTATGAAACCCAGCTTTTAAATATTATCTTCGTAATAATATGGGAAATCACAACCAGTAGACGGAAAGTTCTGTTGAAAGCTCATATATGACCATTATAATTATAATAATTAATTATTTTTCTTGCACTCAAATGATTTCACCTCGATATGCAGAGAGTTTTGATATTTCTTACGCGTACGTCTTACTGAACAGTGGAATAACGACGAAATAGTTTTATCTGCAGGGTGCAACTTCTTGCACGTCTATACTTTTTGAAACGCCACTGGTGATCATAGAATATGCATTGACAGATTGTCAACCTTACGTCATATCACATGCGTGATGTATGGCCGGTTTCTGAGGTTTTACTTTAACCGTCCAATAGTAAACGGTTCGATAAATATAACCAATCGATAACCTCTCGATGAAGGTAGTTGAGTTTCTGACGTCTTTTTCGGTTATCAGATAACTATCTATTCGATAACAGCTGATTAACGGTAGTCTCGCAAGTTCCTTCCTAGATCAACAGATGTCGCGACATACAAATTGACGTTTTGAATATGAGTCTTGCAAATTTTAATTGAAACTTCACGCCTGAAACTCAAAATAATGAGATTTTCCATACGAAATATCAAATCGATTTCATTTTCATGTATATTTATGTCTTATGTATATTTAGATCATTACCAATGATGATTTGAAAAGTTCCTGTCGCATAGAACCGTAAAGATATAACTTGTTGAAGGACGGTTAAAGTGCAATTCCTTTCAGATATTGGAGCTAATACAGAATTCATTCATTACATAAATGTAAAACTGTTTGCTTGTTGAATCTGTACCTCATTTTGAATTAATCATCTGTATACATTTCGAGAGGTGATCTACGAACCCGTATAAATCTGGATACAGAAATATTGCCAATTAATTTCATTGCCTCTTCATCTGATGAAGAGCTGGAGGATAATCTTCTTGTATTATATTCTATTATTACACAACTCCTTTAATATAATATGTTGAGAATGTCCAAATCCGGTACTCCGTAAAATCAAAATGAAAAAAGTGAGGTTGGAGTTGACAAAACAAACGCCAATGCCCATGCGCCATTCACTAAATCTACAGATCACCGGCCATTTTCGGTCGGTTAAAATAACCTGACTATATCGACTGGTTATCTTTCTAAGCGATACTCAGAAACCGAAATCTACGCTTATCCATCCGTCAAATTTGACAGATAGATAACTGCGGTTAAAACGACCTCAGAAACCGGCCAGTAATGAAATATATTCGACTTATTTTTTCGGCTTTCCTCTGAAGGAGAAAGCGTCTATCTTATGTCATGATATCGTAAAGAATTTGTGTTTGCATTCATCGAATATTCCCTGTGGAATTTCATAGTTTTAGTTTGCGAGATAAATAATATTTATTCTCGCTCCTTAGATCGGGCCACATTCTTTAGGCTGGAGCACATTTTTGGCTTGGACCACACTCTTTGGCTTGAAGCACATTCTTCGTTTTTTTTTAACTGAAATACTAACATTGGCTGAAGCTTGACTTTGGACTGAAATACAATCATTGGCTGAAGCTGAAGTAATTTTTGGTGTTACATTCGCCTGTACCTACATTTGCTCGGAAGTTAACTCATTGTAGATAGCTGGAAGGATACCTGAAGTGTATCGAAGCCGACTTGAGAGCATATCCCGTTATCGAGAACATCTGGCACTACAGAAGACAAGATAGTGCATTGGAAGTGAAGCCACAATTTGAACCTCTCTTTTGAGATAAGTAATTATAAGTTTGGGTAATTTGAGAGATTGTGATTGAAACTGTAAATTTAGATTTGTACATCTTGTTCTTTTATAATAAATTGTTGAAAACCTGACTAGGAATATTATTGCTGGGGTAATCACACCTCCCCTGAGAAATTAGTATTAGAATCTTATGCTCAAATATCCCTCAGGTAAAAGTAAGCGTTACAAGGGTCAACGGTATATTGCACCAATGGCTCGAACACTGAGGATACAGGAGTCGGAGCATGTAAGTAAGAAACCTTAGTACCACTAACTCTAACATAGGGATCTATTTATCAGTATCACAAGAGGATACCTTCGCCTTCGCATTGTCTCTAGAAACAAGTTCCTCCGAGAAACATATATGAGATATGTATTTATTCAAAATCACAATAGCACGTTTCAAAACACCTGACAGACCAGTATGAAGCATTAATTTTTATAGTACTTATGTTCGAGTTTCTGGATATGCAGACAGCTGTTGGAACTCTTAGGTCTTATTATAAAATAAATTAACTATTAAGGAGCGCAGAGCCATGCTGATCTAATCTAATCCCCACGGAGAGGCAGACTACACTGAAATCCCTGGAATCGTCCTGCTGACCAGGAAGTACGTACAACAACATAAAGCAACTGCCAAAAGGCACTTCTATGGGTGTCATGGCATTGTGGTGTTGAAGGAAACGAAAGAACCAATCAACTTGCAAACAGTGCATAAAAGTTAACAACTGCAGGACCTGAACCTTTCTGAGAGCTTGGCAAACATCAATGGGGCTTACTCAGTCCAAAAAATTCATGATGATTCACGTACCGATACCAAAAAGTTCCTGAAGGTGACACGAGTTGAGGTTGTTTGTTTCGCATGGGAAAGTCAGTAGATGAGATATGCAGGCTTTGGGGATACCCAAAAGGTAACGGCCAAGGCTCCTGAGTTGGTTGTCGGTGTGTGAAAGTGCAGCCTTTTCTTGTTGAATTCCAAGAGAACTCGGGATCTTGCCTTATTGAGAGTTCCGAGATATCTTTTGCAGTGTCATATGCCAGAAAAGCTCTTCCAGAGTGCCTTTCTGTCTACCAACTCAATTTGAGTTCATATTCGTATTTGTTTCTACCTATGCCCGAAAAAAGTTCTGGTCCCATAGAACTTGATGGTAATTTCCCGGCCTGATTGTCAGTCTTCCAGTTTCTATCGTTTCCTGAGTGTCCTGGAATACATTCGAATGAGTCTCTGTTGTGCTTCTCTGGCTAATTTAGTTAGCCTAGACATTCCAACACCATCTTTGAACTGACGGTGTTACAGCTCAGTACCTTGTAGCTGCTTTAATCTCTGAACTGCGTGTATTTCTGCTTTCTCATAGGCTATCTATGATATCTAGTAGTAGCAGGTTTCACTACAGCAATCGAGCAATGATTTCCCTTGGACGGTATTCGGTATTTTTTGCAGCTGAACGCATGTTTGATGAAAAGACCTAGGAGTAGTGTATAGTCCGTTCACGAAAGTTTGAGCCGTCGGTTGGCCATGGATATTTGCCATATTCTACTGTGTATATTGAAATTTTAGGTTATGTTGTTTATTTTCCTGTCAGATTGATACGCAATGTTGTTAATATTGCATAGAGTTCTCTGATAACTCGCAAGCTCGTCGGAAGAGGCCGGGTAATCCGGCAACGATGACTTTATTTCACGTTATGACAGTAAATTCTGCCAACTTCAAATAAATAATCAAACGCCTACTATGCGCTCAGACTTTCGTGAACGGACTATATATAAGGTTCTTGACTTTTTCACTCTTGCCACAGCACCTTTAGTCATTTTAGAATCATCATTATACTATATATTCACAAAGTAATGAATAGTGTATTCCTTTTCCCATTCTTTCCTCTCTCCCTTGCATGAAGGTGAAGTTCTTTCCGGTGAGATTTATGTGGTACCCAGCTGAATTAAGAAGTGATTATTATGTCTGTAGCACAGAGAATAAATATTGCAATAGCTTTTCGAGAGAGATTCAATATTTGTTCATAAAAAAATATATTAATTTAGGAATCTGAAAAAGTTCAAGGTTAACAAAAGGAAGAATCTAAAGAAACAAACGCATATAATCTCACCAACTCTACCCTTTTGGGAACTGGTGATCTCCTCGTACCTGTGTTGGTTTATACCCGTGTCCATAACGATACCATAGAAATAAAGTGTGATTTTTGAATCTCAGTTCGGCAACAACATCATTTGATATTTTTTTAGGTTGCTATCTTCTATTATATCTCAACAGGGCACTGACAATGGATATCATTCTTGATGGCCACTTCACCTTAGGCAGAGAAGATTGTTAATTCCGCTTTGCTTCGTAGCAATTGGTTTTTACATGGACTTTGTACCCCAACGCAATATCTTGAGCAATTCAACTAACTATACCTGAGCCAGATATTCTCATACTGTATTAACATAAGAATGAGTTTTCATCGAGTTTTATAACAGCGAAATGAAAATTCCGTGCTGAAAGCTCTGCTGGGACCAATTACATACCCTAATGCAGAAAAAATTCATGGAAAACAACATGGAGAATAGCTGGACGAGTTCAGTTCATGTGGAGTATTCACGCACTATATTCTGACATACTTTTATATTTCGTGCAGCAATCAGGGAGGCCAATTTGTGTATTACACGTTTACACATATTTGATATTTACGCGGATTTCGAGTAAAAATATGTATTCCATCGAAATGGGTATTGTCGGCCAGAATAACATGAATGCAGAAATGAAATTTCACGACACAGATGAATGTGAAAACAAACTCGAAATTGCTTTATTCGCCACTTCGAAAGAACTGTATTATGAAGGACTTGAATTACATTGTAGCGACCTCTCTAGGTGCATCCTGTTATTTTATTTTTATATTCTGGTCGACTGGCACAATGACTGCCTTTCCGCACTGTTACTGTAGTGTAGGTCGTAGGAAACACAGATGTTGAAAATAACTGTGTTTTTTTTTTCAGAAAAAAATTTCATTATTGACAACAAAACCTTTCAGTATAATACAATCGATAATACTACAGCAACGAAATTGAATAGAAATATACAGTATTTAGCTGACGTCAGTGTCATGCCCCTCAGTAGAGTAAGTCTGGTTTGTGCCACACATTTTGCTGCCATGATTTGTGTAGGTCATATCTAACCTAACCTTACCCAACCTGACCTAACCTTATCAGACCTAAGACAGATATTCTCATACTGTATTCACATGAGAATGAGTCTTCATCGACTTTTATAACAGCGAAATGGAAATTCCATGCTGAAATCTCTGCTTAGACCAATTACATTCCATAATGCAGAAAAATGCATAGAAAACAATATGGAGAATCGTTGAACGCGTTCACTTCATGTGGAGTATTCACGCACTATATTCTGACATGCTTTTATATTTCGTGCAGCAATCAGGGAGGCCAATTTGTGTATTACGCGTGTACACAGATTTGGTGTTTACGCGAATTCCGAGTAAAAATATGCGTTCCATAGAAATGGGTGTTGTCGGCCAGAAAAACATGGATACAGAAATGAAAGTTCGCGACACAGATGGATGTGAAAACGAATACGTAATTGCTTCATTCGACACTTCGAATGAACTATATTATGAAGGACTAGATTTACATTGTAGAGACCTCTCGGTACATCCCGTTATTTTCATTTTTATAATCTGGTCGACTGGCACAATGACTGCCTTTCTGCACTGTTACTGTAGTGTAGGTAGTAACTTAGACAAATGTCGAAAATAACATAGTGATTAGCAGGTCTAAGTAAGAAAAACACACTTATTTTAAAAATTTATTCTTTGGCGATCGATTTCGGTTTTCTAAAAAACCATCATCAGGCCAGCTGAAAGGTACAATTTTAATTATACAAATTTAGGTGTGAACGTGCAATCAACTTACCGTACAAAGAGGTATTCCTTCAATTATAATTACAAATAATGTAAGCATTCAGAAATTTAGATGTTCTTGAAGGAATAAAACAATTTCGTGTTATTTCAAACTAGTTTCATACAGAAATGAAGGTCAGTTTGTGTTGTTAGCAGTCATGTTGTCAATATCTGGTGGTATGTTCGGGAAATTAATTAGTCTGATGAGGTTGTTTTCGCTAAGGTTAAAGTCTGAAAATTAGTTCAGTAAGTGTATATTATCTTTGTTTCTTAGGATTTCTAATTGTTCTAGTAATGTCAGTTTGTAAAAGTTATGTCCTTTATGTAATATTCTTAAGTTATCAAATTCTATGTTGTGTTTACATTCGTCTATGTGGCAACCCAATGCTGATTTTGGTTGGTTTCTACGGTGTTCATTAAAACGTTTTTTCATGTTTCGTGTGGTCATGCCAATGTAAAAGGAAGGACAATTAGCACAATTGATTTGATATATTCCGCTTTCTTTTATTTATTATTTACTGAACGAATTTTCAGACTTTAACTCTTTTAAGGGCGATGGTCCACAAAGTGTACCGACTTCATTGCTCATTTAATGGGGCGTTGGTATACAAAATATACCACGTATTAAAATGCATTTAGTTTATAGGGCGACGGCCCAAATCATGAACCAGTGGATGATAGTGACGCACATTTGATTCGACTCGTGGAGAAACTGTTCACACCACAATTTTTGGCCATGTGTTTATGTTAGGTTAGGTTTATTCATCGCGGAGAGTGAATTTCGACTTATTCATATAGAAGTGTTGTAAAAGTAAGTAAGGGATATAATATTCTTTGAATTTAGATGAGCTGTATTGAATTGAGTACTACAGGTTATTTTGCTGATGGAATTATTGAATTTCACTCATTTTTAGTTGTATATTTTCGTATATTGTAGTGGTACCTTATTAGTACCATCGCCCTTCAATTATTATTAAACTCTTTCCAGACTTTGAATATGGAACCTTTACCATTTCGGCTGGTGGATATGACAATGAAGAATTAATGGAAGAAATTGAAAATTTGAATTTTGATCCGATACCCTCAGATTCTGAATCGGTGGTAGAGGAAGAGTCAGAAGATGGAGCACATTATATCGATATCGATATTGATACTTTAGAATCAGACGACTCTGACCCTGAAGACAATTTGCCTCTCTCGGTTATAAGACAAAAATTGAAGATGGTGTCGAAAGTGCGCAACTGGAATGGAAGAACAGTGCCAAAAAAACCAGGAGACTTTGTTGTGGAGTCTGGTATGAGGGATATTGTAAAAAATATGGAGTCTCCTACACCAGGAAAACTGTTTCAACTGTTTTTCACTGAAGATCTGTTGGAGAATATAGTGTTCCAGACGAACTTATATTGTTACCAAACATGCACGAAAGCAAAGAATACGGATATAAATGAAATGAAAATATTTTTAGCAATAAACTTATTGATGGGACTGAAAAAACTTCCCAGTTATAGAGATCATTGGAGTAGCTCTCCAGACCTACATGATTCGTATATTAGTTCTCTAATGCCAGTAAAGCGTTTCAGCTGGATGCTTTCAAATTTACATTTGAATGATAACATGCTTATGCCCAAAAAAGGAGAACCTGACTATGATAAACTCTATAAGTTACGTCCTTTTTTGGAAGAACTATCAAGAAATTTTGAAAAGTGTATGGCCCCTTCCAGAGAGATTGCTATAGACGAATCAATGATAAAATTTAAAGGAAGGAGTACACTGAAACAGTATCTCCCCAAGAAGCCAATCAAGAGGGGTTATAAGGTATGGGTTTTGGCTGATAAGAATGGCTACTGTCAAAAATTTCAAATTTACACCGGTAAATCCAACGATTCTGAGAAGAGATTGGGTTCTAGGGTGGTAAAAAACCTCCTAGAGGGTATGGAGGGAAGGCATCATATTGTCTACTTTGATAACTTCTTCAATAGTGTGGAGCTGTTGGAAGAACTCAAGATCCGGGATATTCACGCTTGTGGCACAGTCAACTCTACTAGAATTTTACTTCCAAACTTTATGCCAGATAAGAACATGAAACGTGGCAATTGTCAAATTTTAACATCTGATACAAACCTTGTTGCCATCAAATGGAGAGATAAGCGAAGTGTACATTTGCTATCCAACTTTCATGACCCTGATGGTATGGGTGAAGTTGATCGGAAAAATAAGGATGGAAGCATTGAGAAAGTTTCTTGTCCCATAGCTCTGATTGATTACAACAAGAATATGAATTTTGTTGATAAATTTGATCAAAATCTTAATGCGTATAAAATCGATCGCAAATCGAAAAAATGGTGGCATCGTATCTTCTTTTATTTTGTGGACGCCGCTGTTGTCAATGCTTTTGTACTATACAAAGAATTACACTTGAAACACATGTCTATGAAAGACTTCAGAAGACAAATAGTGCAACATCTTGTGGCCAAAAGTTTCGTCAATATGAAAACACCGAAAACTAGTTCCCAAATCATTGAAATTAGAAAGTCAAAACCACATGTACCTTTTGAAATACGGACAACTGGAAGCGCTCATCAGCCAGAAAGGTCTACTAGACGTCGTTGTGCCAATTGTAGCACAACAAAAAAACAAATTCGAACAGATTGGATATGTTCTGTATGCCAGGTACCTCTTTGTTTGGGAAAAAATAAAACTTGTTTCCAGAACTTTCATAACAAACTTTAAGATTTAGTAGTGCAGTGGTACAAAATATATACCACCAGTTTTTTCTAAAAATATTGGAAAATTATTGATTTTTTTGTATTTATAATACCTTATATTCACATTGTTCTAGTTTAATGTTGGATTTGGATTTGAAAATTCAATAAAATGGTTTTGCCCCTCTAGGACTTTTTTTGACAGAATTTCTAGCCCCTGAAAGAGTTAACCTTAGAGAAAACAACCTCATCAGACTAATTAATTTTCCGAACATACCACCAGATATTGACAACATGACTGCTAACAACACAAACTGACCTTCATTTCTGTATGAAACTAGTTTGAAATAACACGAAATTGTTTTCTTCTTCCTTCAAGAACATCTAAATTCCTGAATGCTTACATTATTTGTAATTATAATTGAAGGAATACCTCTTTGTACGGTAAGTTGATTGCACGTTCACACCTAAATTTGTATAATTAAAATTGTACCTTTCAGCTGGCCTGATGATGGTTTTTTAGAAAACCGAAATCGATCGCCAAAGAATAAATTTTTAAAATAAGTGTGTTTTTCTTACTTAGACCTGCTAATATTTCGAACATACTATGGAAGCTTTCATCACCAAAATAGAAAAATTGGAGTTATCCAAAGTCTTCCAACAGCTGAGGTACATATTGAACAAACGACATCGAATCAATCATCACATCGATTTCCTTCAACAATGTAAATTTCACAATGTCACCCCAAAATTCTTACACTGCAAATTACCATCAGTTTGTAACAAAATTCAAATTCAGACAACACTCTTAAAAAAGGAAATAAGAAGACAATTTCGAGAATCTGGTATAGTTGACACTAAACTTAAATTCTTCCACCAATATCTCAACAAACATCTACACAACATTGAATATCAGATACTCATAGAACAATTGGAGGAAGATATTTTCTATTCAAATTATGAGGCTGACCAAAGAAGAAGAATGAAACTCAGAAGATTAATTGAAGACAAAAATAGGACTACACGGGCACATACAACACGCAGTAACAACACACATCACACTACACTGATCCCGCACACATTCCACAGCAGATTTACTAATCTCTCCAAAATTACATTAGAGGATGATGAAATGAAGATCTTGAATATGGGACAAAAGTTTGCACCGATCCCAAAGAAGATTGACGTGGACAGAATGGCAGTAGACTTAGAAATACAATTTAGAAACAACCCCGACTACAACAATATGGCGAAAGAACTAGCTAACACCTTTATAACATTCAAAAATACAAAGGTAAGAGCGTGCAATCATGAACAATTGTTACCCAACAAACAACTACATACGAACATAAAGAAATTACATAAAAAGATTACAGAAAATGACCTAATTTTAACTAAAGCTGACAAAAATGCCGGACTAGTATTGTTAGATAAGACAACATACGATGACAAAACTATTAACTTCTTCACGAATAACAATATTACGAGAATGAAAAATAACCCTCTCACTAAATACACAACAAAAGTAAATAAAACACTGAAAGAAACGGAGACCACACTATTGAAATGCGGGCATACTAAATACAGTATGAAAGAAAAAAATCCACAAGTTCCTAAATTATACAGTACCATCAAATTACACAAACCCGATAAAAGCATTCGACCCATAACTTCGGCCATTTCATCACCAGCCTTTAAAATTTCAAGATTTATCAACCAATTTTTCACTAATAAATTAAAATTTAAAGCTGAACATTCAATAAAAAATTCTCTTGAATTAGTACAGTACATCACGTCACTTAATCTAGACCCTAATAAAGAATACACATTAATCTCTTTTGATATTGTAAATCTATACACTAATGTACCCATAGAAGACTCACTTACACTAATAGAAGAACAACTTAATGAACATTATAATTCAGATAACTCCCTAAATCTTGAGAAAAATGATGTTGATAATATAATGAAGCTAAGTACTTTAATCACCGAGCAAAATTTTTTCACATTTAACGGCAATATCTATATGATGAATAATGGTCTACCCATGGGTTCTCCAGCCAGCGGTTTTATAGCAGAAGTCTATGTCAATCACATCGAAAAACAAATTATGAAACTACCTTTTAAAGACAATATAATTGCATGGAAACGATATATCGACGATGTTTTCTGCATCTGGAATGGTAAGAAAGAGGAACTCGAAGAATTCTTCACAACAATAAACACTAAATTTAAGATAAAATTCACATTAGAACACGCAATATCTAATACTATAAATTTTCTCGATCCAACAATCTCTTCGAACGAAAACAACGACTTCCTTTTTAAAATTTATAGAAAACCCACTCAAACTGATAGCATTATACCATACCATTCCTACCATTCGCCATCCATGAAGAGAGCTGCTTTTAATTTCTTATTTCATAGAATTCTCAACGTCCCCTTATCCCCTGAGAACTACAAAAAAGAAATGGATATCATTTACCAACTTGGCAGAAATAACCAATATACAAAAGAATACATAGGCCAAGTATACATTTCAATAAAAGAAAAATGATAATGAAGAAAATATACCCTCACATTACAAAAAGAAAAACCTTTCTAACTATACCATACTATAAAGGTTTACACGAAAATATTCAGAAAACTGTTAATAAACATGACTACACACTGATAAACAAACGACATAAAACTATCGAAAACTTTCTAGTCAATAATAAAACAAAAACTAAACAAGAAGAAGAAAGCGGAATATATCAAATAAATTGTGCTAATTGTCCTTCCTTTTACATTGGCATGACCACACGAAACATGAAAAAACGTTTTAATGAACACCGTAGAAACCAACCAAAATCAGCATTGGGTTGCCACATAGACGAATGTAAACACAACATAGAATTTGATAACTTAAGAATATTACATAAAGGACATAACTTTTACAAACTGACATTACTAGAACAATTAGAAATCCTAAGAAACAAAGATCATATACATTTACTGAACGAATTTTCAGACTTTAACCTTAGAGAAAACAACCTCATCAGACTAATTAATTTCCCGAACATACCACCAGATATTGACAACATGACTGCTAACAACACAAACTGACCTTCATTTCTGTATGAAACTAGTTTGAAATAACACGAAATTGTTTTCTTCCTTCAAGAACATCTAAATTTCTGAATGCTTACATTATTTGTAATTATAATTGAAGGAATACCTCTTTGTACGGTAAGTTGATTGCACGTTCACACCTAAATTTGTATAATTAAAATTGTACCTTTCAGCTGGCCTGATGATGGTTTTTTAGAAAACCGAAATCGATCGCCAAAGAATAAATTTTTAAAATAAGTGTGTTTTTCTCACTTAGACCTGCTAATATTTCGAACATACTATGGAAGCTTTCATCACCAAAACATAGTGATTCTATCTGAAAATTAATTTTCATTAAAGACAACAAAACTTTTCAGTATAATACAATCGATAATATTACAGCAATGAAATTCAATTGAAATATACAGTATTTAGCTGACGTCAGTGTCATGGCCCCTAGGAGAGTCTGGTTTGCGCCACACGTTTTGCTGCCATGAATTGTGTAGGTCATATCTAACCTAACCTTACCCAACCTGACCTAACCTTATCAGACCTAAGACAGATATTCTCATACTGTATTCACATAAGAATGATTCTTCATTGACTTTTATAAGAGCAAAATGAAAATTCCACGCTGAAAACTCTACTAGGACCAATTACATACCCTAATGCGGAAAAAATTCAGGGAAAACAACATGCAGAATTGCTGGACGAGTTCAGTTTATGTGGAGTATTCACGCACTATATTCTGACATGCTTTTATATTTCGTGTAGCAATCAGGGAGGCCAATTTGTGAATTATACGTGCACACAGATTTGATGTTACGCGGATTCCGAGTAAAAATATGGGTTCCATCGAAATGGGTAGGTATTGTCTGCCAGAATAACATGAATGCAGAAATGAAATTTCACGAGACAGATGGATGTGAAAACGAATTCGAAATTGCTTCATTCGCCACTTCGAATGAACTATATTATGAAGGACTTGAATTACATTGTTTCATTTGTATTTTTATGACTGCCTTACTGCACTGTTACTGTAGTGTAGGTTGTAGAAAACACAAATGTCGAAAAAAAATTCAGTGATTCTGTCTGAAAGAAAAGTTCCTTAATGACAACAAAACCTTTCAGTATATAATACAATCGATAACATCATACCTAAGCTAGATATGCTCATACTGTATTCATATAAGAATGAGTCTTCATCGACTTTTATAACAGCGAAATGGTGATTCCATGCTGAAATCTCTGCTGAGGCCAATTACATAGCATAATGCAGAAAAAATTCATGGAAAACAACATGGAGAATCCTTGAACGCGTTTGGTTCATGTGGAGTATTCACGCACTTTATTCTGACATGCTTTAATATTTCGTGCAGCAATCAGTGCCAAATTGTGTATACAGATTTGATATTTACGCGGATTTCGAGTCAAAATAATATGGATTCCATCGAAATGGGTATTGTCGGCCAGAATAACATATGAAAGCAGAAATGAAATTTCACGAGACATATGGATGTGACAACGAATTCGAAATTGTTTCATTCGCCTTTTCGAATGAACATAATATTATGAAGGACTTGATTTAAATTGTAGTTACATTTGTAGGTGCATCTTGTTATTTTCATTTTTATATTCTGGTCGACTGGCACAATGACTGCCTTTCTGCACTGTTACTGAAGTGTAGGTAGTGAAGAAACACAAATGTCGAAAATAATTTAGTGATTCTGTCTGAAAAAAATTCATTAATTACAAGAAAACCTTTCAGTATAATACAATCGATAATATCACAGAACACAATAGAAATATACAATAATCAGCTGACGTCAGTGTCATGCCCTTAAGAAGAGTAAGTCTGGTAACTGGTTCGTGCCACACTTTTGCTGCCATCATTTGTGCAGGTAATATCTAACCTTACCCAATCTTTTTTTGTGTACGAAGATAGGGGGAAATCTTTAACAGACTTCCCAACAGCGGGCAGTGTGATGCTGTCGGTGCGTGTGGGGCTTTCACGCACTAAAACCCCCTCTCCAGTGCAAAAGCAGAATGGGGCAACACCGACTTCTACTATTACACAATGTTTAGTAGGCACTGCTGGGTCTCCAAGGCGATTGGACCATAGACAAACTAAGAAATTAGATGAGCCACTCGTATATTCCGCTCCATCTGTTGGAGGAGGAGACTAATACACGAAAAAATTATTTTCAATTTGATAAATAGATGTCGTTGCATCCATGGAAATCCTATCGAGAAAATAGTAAGTATGTCAAATCATTATTATCAAAAAACCTTTGAATTGTCAACTGACACAAGGAGTGGTTTGACACGTTCTTTTTGAAATATAGGTAACTAGCTGACCCGTGCCCACTCCGTTGGGCATAATGTTAATAATCCTTTTTTAGTACAGAGTGTTTTGTTTTGATTTCTAACTGCCAAAAAGGAGGTTTATACGCAGGTATATTTTGTATTTGCATGCTAACACAAAATTGGAAAATAACTCTGTCCTAAAAAAACATTTGGGGGATTTGCGATAAACGAATTCCAGGAGGACCAAGTCGCGGGTAAAGTTAGTTTGGTAATGGTAATTTTAATTGTTCAAAACTTCTCTGTAAACAATATTGGATATAATGTTATCATTTGGTAGCAAAATATATTGTCTGTCAGGAGTTCTAACCCGAGATAAGCCAACATGTAACTGCCAATGGGAAAAACACGGCTTTCTCTGGTCAAGGCCCACCAGAGAGAAAATGTGTCACCTTGGGACTTGTTAATAGTGAGGACAAAAGAAATCTTCACTGGAGGAAACTGTAGCCTTTTGAACGGTATGGGTAAATCAGTGGGAATCATGGGTATCCGCGGAATATAGGCCAGTTGTCCCACTGCTGGCCCTGATAATGGTCGCCACGTCCCGTAACTGTTTTGTAAGCAGCATTTTCTCATTACACATGTTGGGGGCGCTCAAGTTTCTTAAAAGCATGATAGGAATGCCAACTTTCGTGAGGAAGTAAGTTCAAAGAATTTGAAAATTTTTGGGGATAGACTTATAGTGATTGACCTGACCGGGCATTTTCTCTGAAATGAGTTTATTTGTTTCATTCACTGTATCGTTTCTGGGTGACAATATTGCCCTAGAACAAAGCAAATGATAATCTCCAATAAATTTTCAAGACCGGGATATATTGCATCAGTAAGATGTTCCAACCTCTGCAATATGTATCCTAATGTCCCGTCAAGTTTTTACGTCATTGCTGTTGGTGTTAGAAGAGACAATTTTTTCTTCGCTAAGATTGAGTAGTTTACGCGGAAAGTCGTCATCGTCGTTGTCGCTCAAATGGGCTCTCATGTTTGTTCGTAAATTGAGAGATGCAACCGAACTCCGTACTAAGTGAGATGATTTTAAGCATGCTCTGATGATATCGGCGCGTGTTCCTTTTGTTACTACAGGCAGTGTTTGCCGAAAATCGCCCGCAAAAACAAAAGTAACAACACCCATTACAGCATCAGAGTTTCTGAGGTATTTGATAGTAGGTATATTTGTCCCATATAATTAAAGATGTTTTTCGTAAAAGTTTCCCGAGTGGCCCATTTTTACGTATGGAACAAACTGACTGTTGCTCTAGTTAGACTGTCAGAGGTAGCTTAAAGGTGGAGTGTTCTGTTTTCCCATCATTTAACAGAGTAGCGGCAATCCCCGAAGAGGCAACAGCTAGTCCATTTCTACCGGATTGTCTTACTTTTGCGAATACCAAATTTGCAAGAAACGATTTGCCAGTGCCTCCCGAGGCGTCAAGAAAGAAGTTAAACGTCTGTTATTAAGCACACAGTGAATGTTGTGCATCAAAAGCTTGTTTCTGGCCTTTAACTAACTTCGGTACATTTTCATTAATAAAAACTGACAACTCATTGGTATCCTACGAACGTATCAGTAGTATGTCCGTTTCATTCTTATGTGGCCGAATAGCGAAAGTGTGCTAATTCTGTTTCGAAGAATTCAATTCCGATGACGTCCGCTGCGCCTGCGTAAGGAGACGCGACGCGACTGACGACTGTGGTCTGTGACTGAGCTGCCGCTGCGATCACGCGATCAGATGTAAAAGGCCACGCCCCCTTCTCCCGAAGCAAGCACGATCGCAAACCGAATTAAACCGAAGCCCTGACGCGTCTTCCGCTGATTTGGCTGGCTTTCATACGATTTTTACCCGATTCACTTTGCAAAACCGACTACCACGTGAAAGCCTTCTTATTTTTTGGTGTTTTATATAGCCTATGGCACTCTTGAATAATGTGGCTTTCTATTGGTGAAAGAATTTTTAAAATCGGTTCAGTAAATCCCGAGATTAGCCCTTTCCATTTACAAATATACAAATATACAAACACACAAACTTTACCTCTTTATAATATTAGTATAGATAAATTTCGATATGCCTGCAAGGGTGAAGACGTGCTGTGTTATTGGATGTAAAAATCGAGATGCAAGAAGGTAATTATAAAATTTATATGTATATTCTGCTACCTATAAGAATTAAGATACTCGTAGTTTTCAATAAAGTTTTTTATGTATTGAATAAGTTTAGTCAGTAAATACTCATATTTTGTAGGTTTTATTGAATTCATTATTGTTAGTTTTTGAAAATGTTTTCAATGCAATTATTAGTTTATTGATTAGATATTTATGAAATAAATCTGTATTTTCAATTGGTGATACCTTATTCAGTTAATAAATTTTTATTCTATCCAGAATTTGATTATTCATCCTCATTTCTCGATTCCAAAAGAAAATCAGATGAGAGTTCGTTGCAGGTATTATTTTCATGAAAATAAATTTCCCCACTCATCGATAACTTGCACGAATCCGTTTCTGATTTCCTTTTGGAAATTGAATTTCAAAAAACTTTTTGCCTCTTGTATATGGGTGTACCTACCTATTAAAAAAGTGCACTACAGAATTCTTTTTGAGGCAACTTTACGATACAGATTCCTTTTTCAATTGAGCTTTTTTCACGAATTAGTAATGTTGTACAAAAACAGATGGCGTTGAAGCTTGTTTTACTAGTGTCTCATCTATTCTCCGTTTAGTTAGTCTATCTATTGGACTTCTATAGCACATTCAATCTGACCGGTATCTCCTTCCCTTCCTTTGGATTTGTTGGGTGATAGGAGGAGAATTCGCGCGCTCGCATGAGGTCTCACTGTCTTTCATTGTGAGGACTTGAGAAACTGCAGCTAACCTAAGTTTCGAAGTTTCACCTGGCTTATTTGACGGAACTACAACCACAGGCATAGATCCCCGGAGGGTCTTGATACACGAGTTGATGACCCCTCATGCGATTCGTCCATGTACCCTGACTACCCTGGTCCGTTAGGACCTTTACTGTCTGAGAAGAATTTGTTGGAAGTGGGTGGGGTTACATGGAGAACTTACGTTGCTCGCTGGGTCTACCCCGATCCGTCCTCAGGTTTGAGGGGCCAGTTAAGCCATATTTACTGATCACACGAAGTGCTAACCTTGCTCACTTGGTCTACCCCGAGCCCGTTTCTGGGTACGAGAGGCCAGTTAAGCCATAGTTACTTCATATGTTTTGGTTATTCTTAGTTTTCATTGAAAGTTCTCCTAAAACTACTCTCAACAACTCACGCCCGTACACCGCGACAAGGTATAGATCTCTTACGGGAACTTAACCTAACCTTTTTTTTTTGGGCTCAGGAGGTAGGGGGAAATCTTTTCAGACTTCCTGACAGCGGGCAGTGCAATGCTGTCAGTTCGTGTGGGGCTTTCACCCACTAAAACCCCCTCCTCCAGTGCAATATCGGAGTGGGAGGACACCCACTCCAACTACTACACTTTGTTGTGTGGGCCTGCTAGGTTTCCGATGCGATCGGAATTCATTAGCCGCCCTGATCCGTATCTCCTCCCCTTGGATTGTTGGGTGATAGGAGGAGAGTTTCAGATCGTGCTAGGTCCCACCTCTTTCTCGCAATATGAGGACTTGCCAGACCGCAGTTGACCATCGTTCCGAAATTTAACCTGGCTTATTTCACGGAACTACAACAACAGGCATAGATCCCCGGGGGGTCTTGGTACGCGTGTTGATAGCTAACCATGCTGTTAGCTATCCGTGCACCCTGGTCCGTTAGGACCTTTTCTGTCTAGATGGATTGTTGGGAGTGGGATTGGGGTTGCATCAAGTACTAACTTTACTCTCTGGGAACCTAACCTGACCTAACCTTACCTGATCTAGCCTGACCATACCTCAGCCATATATGCTCATACTGTATTAACATAAGAATGAGTTTTCATCGAGTTTTATAACAGCGAAATGAAAATTCCGTGCTGAAAACTCTGCTGGGACCAATTACATATCATATTGCCAAAAAGATTTATGGAAAACATCATGGAGAATCGTTGAACGCGTTCATTCCATGTGGAGTAGGTATTCACGCACTATATTCTGACATGCTTTCTGTATTTCGTGCAGCAATCAGAGAGGCCAATTTGTGGATTACGCTTGTACACATATTTGTTATTTACGCGGATTCCGAGTAAAAATATGTATTCCATCGAAATGGGTTTTGTCAGCCAGAATAACATGGATGCAGAAATGAAATTTCACGACGGATGTGAAAACGAACTCGAAATTGTTTTATTCGCCACTTCGAATGAAATAAATTATGAAGGATGGGATTTACAATGTAGCGACCTCTCATTTCGTAATTTTCATTTTTATATTATGCTCCACTGGCAAAATGTATGACTTTCTGCACTGCGACTGAAGGATAGTTAGGAACACAAGTGTCGAGAATAACGTTCTGATTTTACCTGAGAATGAATGTTCATTCATGATGATATGACAGCAATGAAACGAAATGGACATAAACAGTATTTAGAATTTAGCTGAACGTCAATTTGAAATCTGCCTGCTCCATAGTAACTAACAATATTTCTGAATAAGTGCCAAATGCTTGGACAATTTGAAACTCAGCGGTTGTCTTTTACTTATACTGCATTAACATGAAGACGAGTTTGGTCGAAAAAAAATTCCGTGCTGAAAGCTCTGCTAGGACCAATTATCATACCATAATGCATGAAAAACAATATAAAGAATCATTGGACGAGTTCAGTTTACGCAGCTTATCCTGACATGCTTGCATAGCATAGTACACAGATTACAGCTATCATTTCACGAGGTGAACTTCACCACGTATTTTGGACAAAAGATATTTCAAAGCTTGTACCAGCGAGTCCCTTTTTGATACCTGCAAAAATGCACACCGCGCAATAAAGTTCGTATACGCATTGAAAGATCACTTGTTGAGAATATGGGGCCAGGCTACGAACCGTAGGCGAAAAACGTTGCGAGTAGCATACTACACTTTATCCATGACAACTGAATATATTTTTTGAAGTTTTCAACATTTTGCGATCTTAAGAGGACCCTTCTATCACAAGTGTGCATAAAGTCAAGTAGATACCTAACTGAGAAATTTTTTGAAAAATTTTTCATTGTCTATTTCGTGATGCAAGTTGATTCAATAATAAAAGTAGATTGGCTCTCGATGGAAAAGGTATACCCATATTCGTTAGTTGAGGAATTTAAGAATACTGAAAAAATAGCAGTTTTAACATTATTGGCAATGCAATATTGTTGTAGTCTTCATCATTTAGTCCTCTTTCACTCATTGATTTTCTTTGGTCTTTCTCTTTTCCTGTTTTCTGAGGTATCCATCTCACCACTTTCTTTGGTAATCTGAAGGCGTACTATTAGGTTTTCAACATTTCACCATTTTTATAAGTATCGGGGAATTAGCTTGATGCCTCAAGCCCCAACCTGGAGAGCCAGCGTTTGATTTTAGAGTATCGTTCTCTTAGGTTAATTGCTTCCTCTACAGCTAAGTAACTTGCCTAGCCTGTTGGTCTTCTAACTACATATATTTTTTCAACATAAACATCGCATAATACATCATTTATTACAAAAACTGATACTACAGGATAAAAAGGATTATTTTTATGCGATGTCCGTAAATCTAAACCTGGAATTTCATCTTATTCGGAGTGAATTATGAAGAATATTGACTTGTAATTTCGACCTTCAGCTGACATTATTTATCATCCAATAATAATATTATACTTGAACTAAATCAAGAAAGCATGCAACAGGAGTCAATAATGACTCATTATTCACTAATGATCAATAAATATTATTATGGACGCGCAAACAGATGTATATAGGGTAGATTATACAATAGTCGTGGATAAAAATTTTCAATTCACTGATACTTACTCTCGAGCATAATGACAAATTAATATCTAATATGGCAAGAATTATACTGAACTAAATAGCGAAATAATGCGGGAAAATGTTATTACTGGCGCTCGAAAAATACTGGATACGTTTATCCTGTTTCCTGCCAGCCGATGTTTTCCATTAGTGACCTGTATTCGAAAGCGCTTAGTGAGAATATGAAAACATCGTTTAGGTAACTTTCCTTCATTCTGCCATATCGTAAAAATAACCATGGCCATGTAATTCAGCCCGGAGAAAAATAACGGGGGGCATTAATGGCGGAATGGTTCGCGTGAACATTATTCTCGAGTCCCTATGTTGAACTGAACAAAGGCAGGAAAAATCTTATTTTCAAGGGGTAATAAAGATAAAATTCAAGATATTTCTCTATGTAAGGTTGAACAACGCAGACGGCCCCGACTACATGATATTTCTTTTTCTGGATTTACTATTTCTTTTGTTGTTCGATGAGGAATATAAATATTGTTTGAATTGTTCGGACATATGCACAAGGATTGCTCGAAATATGGTTGACTTATTGAATCAATGAACCAATTAGATACGTATACAGGTTTGGAAATTCATATCGGAAATATTTGATTTTTCGAATATGCAGTCCTTCAACTGAACGTAAAATTTCACTGTCTGATGCATTGTATATCCTATATTGTCCTATATTGTCGTCTTGAGGTAGGAAAATTTGTTTCATAGTGAATTTGCTTCAAGTATGAGGCTCGTGTAAACATTATTCTCGAGTCCCTATGTTGAACTAAACAAAGGCAGGAAAAATCTTATCTTCAAGGGGTAATAAAGATAAAATTCAAGATATTTCTCTATGTAAGGTTGAACAACGCAGACGGCCTCGACTACATGATATTCTTTCTCTTGATTTACTATTTCTTTTGTTGTTCGATGAGGAATATAAATATTGTTTGAATTGTTCGGACATATGCACAAGGATAATTTGACATATAGTTGACTTATTGAATCAATGAACCAATTAGATACGTATACAGGTTTGGAAATTCACATCAGAAATATACTCATATTATACAGGTAAACTAGAAGGAAATTTTGGAGAAGGAAAAAGCCGAGAGGGAAAAACTCTGGCGGAATCTCCCAGGGATGAATCATTCCGCTAAGTACCTTCGGAATTTTGAAACAGCAAGATCCAAAAGATATCTGGATCTTGGTGAGAAACAATTAGACCTCCTCACTGGCTTTCTTGTCAGTTCTGCAAGGGGGCACAATGGACCTCGAGGTTGCAGTGAACTGTAACCCTTTTTAAACTATAACTTTAGGTATAATGCATCAGACAGCGAATATTTTCGTCCGGTTGTATATTCGAGGTAAGTAAGGTGCTTAAGTAACTCACTGAATAAATAACCGATTGCAATAATGTAGTGGTATCTCTCTCTTATCGTTGGTAGTGGCTTAATTCAGGCAGTATGGTAGGGAACCTGCAGTACTGTCATCGAAATTGTTCAATGTGTTAGGCTGTCCGTGACCGTAATACTCGATTCGAGTACATTCGGTTGTCTACCATACTGCCTGAATTAAGCCACACCCTTCAGTACTGCAAAGGGTTATTTTTATTCAGTGATTTAGTATAACACTTGAATTTTTTTCATATAAAATCTTTCGACTGGACGGAAAAGTTCTATGTCTAAATCATTGTAGTTCGTATCTTTTCAGTGTGACTTTCCAAACCTGTAGTGTCGTCTTGAGGTAGGAAAATTTATTTATTTGTTTCTCATTTGTAAACGTCAGTTTCCAAAACTCAATATTAATCAAGGAAGTTTATTTTTCAAGTCACTAACTTGTAAATTGACAGTTAACTTGTAAAACTTTTACAAGTTAGTAGTATTATTTACATTGAAAGTTGTCAAGTACTTGCTTCTAATTTAATTATTCTTCTAATCTCAGAGTTCCTGGAACAAATGTATTTCTCAATAAACGTTCTCAAACTATTCAAAAACGATATTCGTGCCTTGTTTTATTCGTATCTATTCGCTTTCCTTTCACGTACTTGCTTCTAATTTCATTTATCCTTCTAATTTCATCGTCCCTGGAACAAATAATTTTAGTAATAAACGTTATAAAAGTATTGAAAAACGATATTCATACCTTGTTTCATTTGGATCTGGCCTTTTTCGTCAGAAATTAGCAAATATTCTCGAATAACTTCCCTCTCGTAAAGCCACTGACAGTTGTCATAATTTTCCGATGTCATAAATAATCATAAATAGCTTACGACATTTGCGACAAATTATTGAGATTTTTTTGGAATTTATCTCACCTTTTTACAAACGAGAAACAAATAAAATATAAAACAATACACGCAAGGTAACGGGTTTTACTGGCTCAAGGAGGTAATTCGCCAGTAAAAACCCTCTTACCTTGCTAGTAATGTTATATACTATTCATAGTGATTTTGCTTCAATTATGGGGCTCGTGTGAAAATTATTCTCTAGTCCCTCAGTTGAACTGAACAAAGACAGGGAAAATCTTATTTTAAAGGGGGTAATAAAAATAAAATTCAAGATATTTCTCAATGTAAGGTGGAACAACGCAGAAGATATCGACTACATGATATTTCTTCCTCAGGATTTACCATTTTTTGTTGGTGTTCGATGTGGAATATCAATATGCATTCCGATTTTCGACAAATGGTTGACTTAATGAAACAAAGAACCGACTAGTTAGATACTTTCTTAGGCATTATTGTTATTATTATTTGAACTGCGTTCGTTATGGCAAGGTTAACCCTGCGACAACTGCGACCATGTAGGTGTTTTGTTCTCTACATTACTCATTTATGGAAACCCAAGAACAGAGAACAGAGAAGTTATGATTTTGGACACACGATGTCGTGGAAACACCAGAGGAGTTTATCCGAAACAATCAGTGCAGATCAGGTGGAAACTTCAGATTATCACGTGAAGGAATGTTTGGTAATATATTCCCAACGAAGGTAGCTCCTTGGTTAGAAAATCATCAGGAACGAAAATGCCTCATCCGTGAAACCACTTCAATTTGTGAAGTTATGGAATTGGTTAGGGCTAGGGAGGAAGTCCAGTGGTCAGGTCAAGGTATCAGGGACACAATGGACCATTATGTTTCGGTGCACCAGTGAATCTTGAATCTATTAATTCTGCTACCACAAAATTGAGAAAATCAACAATATTTTGATTACAAGCAGAAAGCTTGAATAAATGCCAATAATACCAATTTCTTCTGTAGAATATCATTTCGAAAATGAAAGGAATTACTGAAATTTTATATTCGATATAACGATCCAATAAACATTATCATATGATGTAATATATTGTACTCATACAACGCTTATCAATTTAAAAATCGATTAATATCGTGAAAAAATACTGTGAATGAAGAATTCAGTATCTTCCTCAGCCACATTTTGATTTGAACCATCATTCCATTTTGCATAATCTTCACTCTCAAAATGATCTCTAATCTAATATATTCGGTAAAGTATTAGGTTTTCGTATCTCAGATATATCAGAAAATAAATAAAACAATTATTTTTGATATTTTGCCAATGGCCTTGCTCTGTTTGGTAATTTTGGTTATTCGAAACGAATTAGAGCGGGAGAAAATATTTTTCACGGTTCTGTGTTTTGAACGCCTACGGTTTGAAGCTAGAGAGAGAGAGAGAAGATCGATTTTCCTCGTCACATTTAGAGACACCGCAGACTGCAGACTTTTTATCGGCCGGTAGTATAGTTAGGTTGGGCTGAAAGTGCGCACACCGAGCAAACTTGTTAAGTTGGCTCGGTGTGCGCATTTTCAGCCCAACCTGACTAAACTATCGGCCGATTAAAAGTCTGCAGTCTGCGGGGTCCCTTACTACGCTAGAAAAATCGGAGTTCTTCAAGTTCGCGGAGTGACGCTTCTGTGTGCTTTGGAGTTGTATCATTCATAGTGGGATAATAATTTGGGGTTACTATCGACTGTCCTTCGACAAAAACGATTGTTGGTATCGCTTGTCCGTCCACCCCTTACAACCTATCCATTACTCCAGGAACAACCCTCACCGCGCTAACTGTTACTCCATTTTATATTACAGAGTAAGCTATTAGTCATTATACCTAGAACACCTCCTTATTTTGCAATTAAAACCTGGCAACGATTCTACCTACGCCGGACCAATTTTTGTTGGAACTAGTGCGTTAAAAACAATTTCTGGCGCACCCTCCTGTACCAAAGTGAATATTCATTATCCCTCAAAGGACGTGTCCTGAACTTTCTGCCTATATTTTTGTTCAAAAAGTTCGTTAGAGGTATTACGAGAATATAATTAGGGAGTCCTTATATATACCTGGAGAGCCATCTCCAGTAATTAGAAGATTTCAAATGCTCCTGAGAGGAGCTCAGAGAGCAGAGTAACTTTTTGTTCACGTGAAAGGAGTTCAATATGTGATTTAAGGAGCCCATTAAGCGTTTTCGGAAACGTACTCAGGGTTACTAATTCGATCCATTGGGTCACGTGACGGATTTACTCCGATCACGGACCCGGGTTCTAAGTTTACGAACACATCAGGTTTAGGATTTGAAATGACAGTCGTATCAATGACATATCCAAATATTTTTTGGATTCATTTTTTCAGTCCAGTTCATTTTCGGATTTCTATAGATTTGCTTGCATTTATTGGCTCTTGTAAAATATTTGTTATAATTTCTTTCCTTCATGTTAATGTTATTTTTGAGTACCTACATTTCACACTGAGCCAAATTCTCTTCTCTTTCCATAATTTTCAGAAATATAATATTTGAAATTGCTGAAAAAAAGGAGAGAAGACTTATTCCAGACTCTTTCAAATACAAAATTGAACTGCAGTGCGCATGCGGTGACTCTCCGACCCTGCTCTCGTGTAGGGTTACGATAGATCAACCTGAGTCAGTGATAGAGTTGATAGCACCGTACTTTCCGAACACGGGTTGGATATTCGGGTGAGGTAAACGAACGAAAAGCTTAGGGATCGAGTTAACACGACTAAGTATCCCAAAACGCCTATTGAGACTACTCGTCTGAAGGTACTCCAAAAATGACTTAAACGGCTGATACAGATACTGATCGATTCCTTCAGAATTGACCCGACTTTGTAAGCTTATCAAGAAGTGGAGACTACGCAAAGATATATAATTTATCCCATACTGACAAAGTTAACGATTGTTCTTGAACATGTGAAATAATTTTCGCTTCAAAATTCGAAAATTAAGTTTGGACAGAATGATATAGCACACGTTTGAGTAGAACGAGGGCTCAAAAACAGAGAACATATTACGCTATGAACCTATTTCGCTTGGAAAGTCCAAATTAACGAAATCGACAAAATAGTAAACAACAGTCATAAACCATTTTTTTTGCCCCAATCGATGATGCCAAGACCTGAGTACAGCTTTCCAAACCATATGTTTTTCATGACCAATAAAATAGCCAAGATTCATAGCTGAGCCTATTAACTCCATTACGGCACCTATAAGCCATCGGTACATCGG
Source organism: Propylea japonica (assembly GCA_013421045.1). Lineage (NCBI taxonomy): Eukaryota > Metazoa > Arthropoda > Insecta > Coleoptera > Coccinellidae > Propylea > Propylea japonica. Next base: position 87,687,203 of record CM024239.1, on the reverse strand, counting down.
ACCGGTAAATCGAAAAGACAACTTCATCCCTCTGCTCTGTCACAGAAGAAACTCTGGAATCTAAAGAAAAAATCTTTCCAGTTCGATGGATATCCCTTGAAGCGCGGAAATATATTTGTCGTAGGAAGAGGATCCTGGAGGGCTGAGATCACATCTCACATTGATTAAAACATAAACCTTGGTAGAAAATTAAATTACCCGTTGTAATAGGATACTCCAGCTTGAGTTCGACCTCCGATACGAGATCCTTAAATCACATATTGTGCGCCTTTAACGCGACCAGATCTCGCAAGAAGGTAAGATAATTTTATAAGTTACTCTACTCGCTGAGCACGTCTCAGGAGCATTTGAAATCTTTTAATTACTGGGGATGGCTCTCCAGGTATATGAGGACTTCCTAATTATACTCTCTTAATACCTCTTACAAACTTTTTGAACATAAATGTTGGCGGAAAGTTCAGGACACGTCCTCCTAGGAATAATGAATTTTCACTTTGGTACAGCGAATAATGAGAGTTGTAATATTGAATATATTTCGGGAAAAATGCCGTGACACTTAATTTCTCAGTTTGACTGGTCAAGAATACCAGCTTTACCTCCAGAAGCTTTGTCAAACCACCATACTGCGCATCAATGTTTGAATATTCCACAGATTTTATTTAGGCGTATATTGGCGTTTTTCCTGCAAACTGAAAATGTTGCCCGGAGAAAGGTTCATGGTTGACCCAGAGCAACATCTGCAAGGGAAGACCATCATCATCATAGCAAATTTTACTTTCTTTTTCGCATGTTCAAGAACAATCGTTGACTTCGTCAATGTGGGATAAATTATACAGTGTGTTTGGTCATGACTTAGCGATAATTTAAGGTCATCAAATATACCTAATATTATCGACAAAAACACCCAAACTTGGAGGTTTACCCCCTTAGTTTTGGGTAACCACCATTTTGAATTTACTTTTTTATTTTCGTTGACCCTTCCAAATTTTTTTTTCACATTTTATTGAGGTTTACAATCTCTTTCAATAAAGTATTAAGCAAACAAATAATAATAATAACAAATAATATCGATTTCTTTGGACATAAGGGTCCTACAGATGTGAAAAAAATGTTTTTTGAAACATGATACTAGCACCTTTCATTGAAGTATAACAATATAAAAACATTCAACTTGAAAACGCCATAAAAAATTCTTTAAAAAAGTTCATAGTAAAAATATGTACTGAGTTTCTTAGTAAATCCGCAATAGTACAAGAACTAGCACATTGAAGTATAATTTTTTTCAATGATTTAACACTCAAGGATATTATCTACAAAAAGCACTCACATAATATCTGTAAGTTTCATAATTTGAGAGTTATTGCTGCTCGAACATGATCACTGTGCGAGCAAAAGACACAAGACAGGTGCAAAGGCGGCCATTTCGAACAATTTTTATGACTAATTTGTTTGTTTGATCATAAAAAATTATGGAAAGTACAGTACTGAGTTTTTTTTATTTTATCAATTTTCATAAGGGTCATGTTCGAACAAATTATGTAACTTACAGAAATGATGTGGGTGTTGTTTTGTAGCATGTGTCCTTGCATGTAAAATCATTGAAAAACAATATACTTCAATGTGCTCTTTCTTGTACTATTGCGGATTTACTGAGAAAATCAGTACATATTTTCATTATGAACTCTCTTGAAGAATTTTTTATGGCGTTTTCAAGTTGAATGTTTATATATTGTTATACTTCGATGAAAGGTGGTAGTATCATCTTTCAAAAAACATTTTTTCCACATCTGTAGGACCTTTATGTCCAAGGAAATCGATTTTATTAGGAAGGGTCAACGAAAATAAAAAAGTAAATTTAAAATGGGAGCTACTCCAAAACTAAGGGGATAAACTTCCAAGTTTGGGTGTTTTTGTCGATAATATTAGGTATATTTGATGACCTTAAATTATCGCTAAGTCATGACCAAACACACTGTTTATCTTCTCTTGGTCTCCAGTCAGGTCAATTCTAAATGCGAAGTAATTTTTTCTTTATAGTATTTGATGTAGATCGTTTTCAATGCATCATAAAGATCCTGAAGATCTGCGAATAAGAACAAATTAGTCATGATAAGTATCCCCTCCGTAGAGTCCACGAATTTTGTCGATATGTATCCCATTTCAATGAATCCATGAGAGTTATTTTAAAGTTCATTTGCCGTAGACCTTTTGTTTTTTCAAATCAGTTAAGTCAATTAGGAATGTCTTTCGTTCCTAAAGATATCCGAACAGTGTAAATAGTGATAAACTCAATTCCATGTTCTGCATTGAAAAATGGAGTGGGAGGATTGTACTGATATCCTCACTTGTCCTGAGCATAATGTGTCGTATTTTTTCAATTAATATTACTAGGAGAATGAAATAGTTCTCTACGGCTTCTTTGAATGATAAACCTCTCAGTACTCGCTAGACTATCAATTCTTTTAATATGATTTGAACTTTTTCCTGGAAAGGAACAGAATATCTATCCACGTCCAGGAATGACGAATTTGGGAGAAGTGACTTGTTGTAGTGCTTGAATGCTCCGAAGAAATTATTAAGAAATTCATTACTGTTTTGTCCACCTGGTCAAGTAGGAGAAGAGTTATACAGCTTGTTTCTGGCTACAGCAATTTTCCAGGAGCGAATCCTCCAACTTCGATCCCAATCCTTAAGTGCCAGCTTCTAATGAATGGCTGGAAAACCGCAAAATGTTTTTCGTCAAAAAAAAGGAGTTATACCACCTTTTCTTACCAGTTGATCATTTTGTTGCCGTGCGTTCCAGTATGGTCAGGTACCCATACAAGGTTGACCTGGCAGCCCGAATCAATCAATTGATAGTTTGCATTCTCATACTAACTTAGACCGGACTGCTTTACTGTGAGATAATTCAGATATCCTTCTTTCGTGGTTGTATCTCGTATTCTATAGGAAATATGGAAAAACTAATTGACAGCAGCTCATTGGCAAAGCTAGTTAAACTGAAGGACCATACACTTACAAGTATAAGACACCTCTAACCCTACAGAAGAAACTATTTTGTCGTTATTACATTGATCGCTATTTAGAAATGCAAAGTTTTAATTTTTTGGAATTCGTGTCGCAGTACTAGGTCGTCGTTACCACAACTATAGTCCGCTCACGAAAGGTTAAGCCGTCGGTTTGGCATATTCCACTGTGTATATTAAAATTTAAGATTATGATGTTATTTTCTTGTCAGATTGATACGCTATGTTGTCAATATTGCATAGAGTTCTCTGATCACTAGCAAGCTAGTCAGACGAGGCCGGGTACATTCGGCAACGTTGACGTCATTTCACGTTATGACGGCAATACTTCAGATAAATAAACAAACGCCTACTATGCGCTCAAACTTTCGTGAACGGACTATAGAAGCTATTTGAGTATGAATGATTGAGAAATGACTCGCCTGGTATTTCGTTTTTAGGTTTCTTTCTCTTGCCATTTTGAGAATCCATTTAGCTACCTCTGATAAAAAAAAGTTTAAGCTGAATTAGGTCCAGAATTACTACAGGTGAACATGCGCTTCTCTGCAGTTTGTCGAAAGCTTTTTTTATTTCGTTAGCCATTTTTTATGTGTCTTCATTTTTCAAATGAATATTTTTTGCCTTTCAATTTCCAATAATTTATAATCATATAACTTCATTTCACAGTTTCAAAACTTTTCCTTTATTAACTCACAAAGTTTGATTCGCCCCAGGTAATTTTCTGATCAGTCAGTTTTTGGACCTATACTTTTCTTATTTCCATAAATGACCTTCCAAATTTCCTGAATATATTTTTCACCATACTGAATGGTTTATGTCGAATGAGCTGGTTGCAAACAAAGAGAAGACCGTTGAACTGATTTTTTCTCAGAAGAAAACTAATATGAATCTTTTTTTAAGGTTTTTGAGAAATTTGTTATTTTTGAAAACTTGACTGATGCGTTTGAAGTCCCTCTGACTGACACAACTGTATCCACCAGGATCCACAAAATTTTTAGGGGTGTTTGTTGAAACTTGGCTCCGGTGGTGGTTGAAAAATTGTCGGGAAATATCTTTTTGCTCAAGTCAATATCGAATAAGATGTCAGGTGGAGTATTGAGGATGGCTTACTTTTCTTTGGTCGAATCAGTGCTACGGTATGGAATTTTTGCATGGGGAAACTGCTACTCAAGAAACCGTACTTTTGCTTTTCAAAGGAGGGATATTAGACTTGTTAATGATTTGAAATACAGGGAATATTTTAAAACAACATTTATGGCTCACAATATCTTGACCATTTCCTGTATCTTTATTTTAGAGTCATTATTTAAGGCTCATAAAAACAAGAATAATTTCATGAGAAGTGGAAGCACCCATAAATATAGTACTAGAGGTAAAAATCTTTTGAAAGAAGATTTTATTAGACTAACTTCATCCCAAATGAGGTCGTTTTCTATGTCGTCAAATCATATAAACAAATTTCATTTCATTACAAAGTAATGTCTTCGAAATTTTCAAAAATAATGTGAAAAATATCTTACTGGGGAATGCATTCCACTACATTGATGAGTTTTCAAATTGTGATCTAAACCATTACCTGTGACAAATTTTGTTTTTTGATCAGTTTGTCTTTGTCTCTAATGTATTTTATGTGTTCATATGGTTCATGTGTGTATTTATAAATGTATATATCAGGATTTACTCTATATTTTATATTGACGAGTACACATAATGTTTTTTAATTGTAAAGCATAAATAAATCCTACTAACACTATTACAAAGGCTCTAAAAAGGGGAGTATACCAGAGAGCCATGCTGAGTCCAACCACAGACTCGAAAATTACAGAAAAATTCAAATTAAATGAAATCTGTTATCGAATAAATGCTTATGCTTACCTGTCTAGTCTCCAACTTTATTGTTTTGAATAAAAAATCAATACTTTCTTTTAACTATTCTTCAAAAAAAGCACGCAACTAACAATAGAGCACAATAACTGAGAAATTGACCATCTGTAATTTTCGAGTCTATGATTGGACCCAGTCAGCCTGTCTGGCATACCTATCTTTATAGTGCTCTACTATTACTTATCATCGTCGTGAATGAATATTCTATGCTTTTGTGTAACTGTCAGCGAATCAAACCTGCGTATCAATGAACACTATCGAGGGTAGCACATTTTCCACAAATGTTCCTTCAAACCTCTCTCCCATCCTCTATATTATTCGGGATATAATTTCTTACATGTCCAGACCCGAAGGCTATCTGAGCAGTCCACGAAATTTGCATGGACAACACCAGTTAGCTTATTGGACGTTATGTACTGGAAAATGTTCCAGACAGAGTTAATTCAGGTTCTCCATTCGGCAAGCACTACATTACCCGGAATACATTAACGACCTGCTATTTTGCAATATTATTGCCCTTCGAAGCAAGGCTAAGTTTATCGAATGGCATTGTTGTCTGACAAAATAGGTCCCTCTGTAATAATTCACAATGACTGGCAAAAGCCGAGCAATTCTCTGAGGAGACTCAAGTCCACAGTTGGCGAAAGGGACAGAGAACTTCGAAGGAGAACCTCAAAGTGCAAATTCGAAGAGGCTGTTACTTTGAGTGAGAAGTCTACGTGTCTGATACGAGTTGTGAATTTCAGATGGCGAATGACGTTATGAGGAGGATCATTGATAACGAATGGTAGGTTGTACTGAAGATATTTATATCTGAAATGCTACCTAGAAATTATCTTTTTTCACGTGTATTATGTTATTCGAAACAATACTACTTCTTGTACTCTTACGTATATCAAACTATTTTTACGAATGACACCAGAGCTTAGAGAAAAACCTCAGTAGAAGAAACCCTTTCTCGACAATAATTCTTAGATTGTTTGAATTTGAATTGATTGATTGAAGCAATCTATGTTCTGGAAGTGGAATGGTTATTTTCCTATATTTCAACTGCAATATACACTGCGCAAAAAAATTAACGCACCTTATGGAAATCTCAAATTTATTCTACAACTGAAAGTGTTCTCAATGATAAATATTTTTATCAGAATTATTCTTGCATATGTTATCTACTTTCAACGTTTTTCTTCAATACAGATGTTTTTTTCCAGCAGAAATAAAAAAGATGATATTATCAGATTTTGAATAAATTGGCTCCAGTCTGAAATCAGTTGTTCTCGATCAATTCTAGTGATCAATAGTTTTTCTTTCGTTTGATTTTCACACCCAACAGGAATGCGCCCAAGCGGTACTTTTGCGAGAAGAAGGGTGGACATACACCAAAATTGCAGAAAGGTTTGGAGCTTCCCATACAGGTGTCCAGAATGTTACAGCGATTCAGGGAGACAAGTATGAATGTCCGAAGAACAAGACAGGGTAGACCATGGGTAACAACTGACATTGAAGAACGTTACTTGAAAGTTTCTTCGTTGAGACAACGGTTTGCAACCGCTTGCCTTCTTCAAAATCAGCTTGAGCAAACTCATGGGGTTCAAAGTAGCACTCAGACAATAATAAATCGCCTACGAGAATATGATTTAAAGCCTCATGTCGCTGTAAGAGGCCCAGTTCTTACCCCAGCCCATCGAAGGGCGCGTTTGGATTTTGCGAGAGAGCATATCTATTGGAAAGAGGCTGATTGGGAAAGAGTTCTCTTCACAGATGAGTCTAGATTCTGCCTCTACCAATGTGATCGACGTTCCCTTGTATACAGACGTCCACATGAAAGATGCTCAGTGCAATTTCCTGAATACTACTGGTTTCGAGGGAGGATCGATTATGGTATGGGGTGGAATATCTTTGACTGCTCGCACAGACCTAGTGGTCGTTGATAATGGAGCTTGAATGCTGATACGTATATAATGAACATTCTTGAAGAGCATGTAGTGCCATTTCACCCATGCATTGGTGATGGAATCTATCCAGAATTCATCAAACACTTGGGCAAACGAGCCTTATCCTGGTTACTTTCATTTTATAATAATATTTTGAATACTGGTAATTTTCCGACCGAATTTCGTAAATCAAAAGTCATAGCAATTTTAAAAAAGGAAAGAATCCCTCCGATCCTAGTAGCTATCGACCTATTAGTTTATTGAGTGTTCCCTTCAAAATTTTAGAACGACTAATCCTTTTAAGAATTGAACCGAAATTAGATAATTCCTTACAAAATTGCCAAGGGGGCTTCAGAAAAAATAGAAATTGCTGCGATCAGGTTCTTAGTCTTACCACCTTTATTGAATTGGGTTTTAATAATAATTAAAAACAGGTACAGCTTTTGTGGATTTGTCTGCAGCATATGATACTGTTTGGAAAGATGGTTTGATTTTAAACTTTATAGTCATCTGAAATGTGGAAAAATGGTCAAATTGATAGAAAATATGCTGTCAGACAGAAGGTTCCGTGTTTTTGTCGACAAGAATAGTAGTAATTTCAAAACATTGAATAATGGTCTCCCACAGGGGTCAGTCTTGTCACCTCTTCTTTTCAATTTATATTTGTGTGATATCCCCACAACTTCATCTGAAAAATTCATATACGCCGATGATATTGCTTTGGCTTACCATCATTCAAATTTAAAACCATAGAAGATAATCTTTCTGCAGATTTAGAAATTCTGAAAAATTATTTCTTCGATTGTTTCCATTTGGATAATCATCAGAAATATAGAAAATTGAACGTACTTTTTGGTAATTCTTCTCTCAAACATAATTTCAATCCTAAATATCTAGGCGTTAAACTAGATTCTTCTCTTAATTTCAAAGCCCATTTGGATGAATTACGTATGAAGCTGAAAACAAGGAATAATATAATACAAAAACTGGCAGGTACTTCATGGGGTGCGGACGCAAAAACACTTCGTACGGCAGCTCTAGCCTTAGTGTACTCTACTGCCGAATATTGTTGCCCTGTTTGGCTCAATAGTGCACATGTACAAAAGATCGATTCACAATTAAATTTTTCCATGAGAATAGTAACTGGAACAATAAAATCAACACCAACTCCATGGTTACCAGTTCTTTCAAACATTACTCCTCCACATATCCGCAGGCAGGCCATTACTTCGAAAATTTGGAACAATTCAATTCTTCGATAAATTCATATCCAATACTCTCCTATATTCCAGACAATAACATTCCTCGATTAAAATCACGAAAACCTTTTTGGTCAAATCATTTTCTGAACTCAAATGAAAGTGATAAAGCAATTTGGCAATCCGAGTGGAACTCATGTAATATACAGATCAAAGATTTAATAACTGATCCCTCGAATAAAGTTCCTGGATTTGATCTTCCAAGGAAAATATGGACTGTTCTTAATCGTATAAGAACAGGTCATGGACGTTGCAATAGTATGCTTTTCAAATGGAATTCAGTTGAGAGTCCTAGTTGCGAATGCGGAGAAGCAGAGGAGACAATTGAACACCTGATAAATAATTGTTCCATATATAAATTTCAGGATGGCTTCAGAGCTATACATGAAATTACCGAGTCGTTTTTGAATTGGGTTGTTAATTTTAAATCGATTTAATAGAGTTTTAATCATTTAATTTTTCTGTTTCTTTTTTCTGCTTTGATTTTTTCGTTTCAGATTCAGAATTCCGAAGGCATCCTGGAGAGGGTTATCGTTCATTTGGACTAAATAAAGAAGAAAACCTTCAATATTCTAATAGTTTTTAAGTGTTATTTTTGTTGAAACGGCGAGACAGGGTTTTTTCTACTGGGGTTTTTCCCTGAGCTCTGGTATCATACGAAAAAATAGTATGGTTCCCCGTTTTGCACCAACCTCAGTTAGGGATTTTTATTTTTGTTTTATGTATTGTATTATGTTAGCTCTTGATTTCAAAAGAATATATATATATATATATTGGTGAAAATTTTATTTTGACGGAAGATAATGCCAGACCCCAGTCGTTGCCGAGCTGTGGTAGAAATACCAAGTATTAAATCTTTTATCAGCATTCCAGTATTTTGAAAATTGTTTCTGTCTCTTCTTTCACATAAGATTCGGTGAAATCCTGAATTATTCTTCCATTTAATGTGTCTTGTTTCATTCAAAACCTTTCCGAGAGAACATAAAAAATAAGTTGTAAAGTAAATGAGTTAACTTTCATTGAAATTGAGATTTTCAGAATGTGCGTTAATTTTTTTACGCAGTGTAGTTGAAAAAGAATCTCTGTTGGTAACTCTTAGCTTTTTGTAGGATGGGACAAAGAGAAGAAATGAGAAAAAATATGAGTTCATCCATTAACTATTTTCGATTTTTTACAGTTACTTCGCAACCAAAAACCAATCTCCATAGTCCGTAATATATACTACCTAGACATCCCACAAATCAAGTCATTACTGAAATTTTCATGATTTTTATTATATTTTTCCTGAAACTAAACTCAATTCCTGAATAGTTTAAGATATGTTGGCGATTGGATAATGATATCCAATCCCACTCTTGCTCATTTAAAGCGGAAATTAATCCTTTGACTTCTTTCATAACACATAATTTCTGTTACTTCCGGTTAATCAGTGATACCCATAATACGAAATATAATTATTATTATCTACTTGAGCCTATGAGCGTAAAAAGGGTATGATTTCTCACACCCCCTATCGATCGGCTATCACGCTCCATACTTAGGGATAGCAAGTATCAGGGGCGGGGGGGCTGGCGATTTTTCGGTTGATGTCCTGATAGCCGGTCTTGCAATGTTTCGATCCATGGTTGTTCCTGCTGTTCAGCGTAACCTACAAACTTCCTTACCGTTATAGCAGTACCGAAGAGTCAGCTTTTTGCATCACTTTGTAAGGGTTTCCATCCGAATTTAGCTCCTTAAGGTCCAAAATATTACAGAGAAGCAATGAAACTCTTATCGAGGCGAACCACATCTTCAATATTGAAAACCATTCTGATATCTCTACTTCTGAACGATGTCGAACAAGCAGAAAACCCACAGTTCGATATCAGTGATAACACTCAATTATAGCTATTATTACAACTAGGGAAATATGAATAGTATATTTCCCGAGGTTGTCTTAGTTACATCCCGAGGGCGAAGCCCGAGGGATGTATAAGGCAACCGCGGGAAATTTATTCATATTTCCCGTGTTGTAATCAATAGTTTTTTTCTGATCGATACGATATCGTTCTTGAAATGGAAAAGTTAATATTATATTGTAAATTATTGATTCAATTGGATTTTTAACGTTGCTATGGGCCGTGTTTGTGAGAATCATGGTTGACTGGTTTTATTTTGACGTCTTGTCAGAAATTAAATTATTGAAATAATGTCGAACTACGTCGAAACTCAAGCGGTGAAAGCCCGTGAATTTTTGATTCCGGCCAAATCTAAAGCTGCTCATAGTAAAGAGTATGAAAGCTTTCGGGAGTGGAAAATAAAAAGTTTGATGGACGGTGTCAGCGAAAATATTTTGCTAGCATATTTTGAAGATTTGGTATGTTACTCTGATTCTTGTTTTTTTCAATGTATGAATAATTCATTCGATCTCCTGTTGCAGGAATATTCACCAAACACGTTATGGCCAAAATTATCTATGTTAAGATCCATGCTACATTTGAAGGAAGAAACGAATGTCAAATTATTCGATGAAGTGGAAGTATTTGTTAAGAACAAAAATAAATAATCGATTCTTCCCAAAGAATCAGCAGTGTTGTCCAGGGAGCAGATCAAGAAATTTTTTATAGAAGCACCAAATGAATTTTTTCTGATGTATAAGGTTGCATAATATACTATTTTGAGTAAATATGACTTGACGTTTCATATTTCCCTTGGGATATATGAGTGTGTTATGACATATCGTAACTAAGGCGATATTGCTCATTATTGATTCGATCAAAAAAAATGATTATGAACCTCTATAGACTACAGGACACATAATTTATTGAGACTATAGTCCGTTCACGAAAGGTTGAGCACATAGTAGGCGTTTCTTTATTTATCCGAAGTTGGCAGTATTTGCTATCATAGAGTAAAATAAAGTCAATGTTGCCGAATGTAACCGGCCTCGTCCGACAAGCTTACGAGTTGTCAGACAACTCTATGCAATATTGACAACATTGCGTATCAATCTGACAGAAAAATAAAGAACATAACCTAAAATTTTAATATACACAGTGGAATATGCCAAATATCCATGGCCAACCGACGGCTCAACCTTTCGTGAATGGACTATAGAACTTTAGTCAGTGTAACGCCTCGATGAGTGATTGTGTGGGATTAATTATATGTGCTGAAAATGCATGGAATTCATGAACCATTCAATGGTGTAATCACTGAACTCAACTGTAGGCTTTATTGGTTGCTCGAAATCATTGAGTATATAGCATTTCTAACAATATTCCTTATTTATATAACATACATCACTTCTGTTCCTTCCAAACTCAACCCAGATGTATAATAATTCCGTTCTCGACTCTCGTCAAGCATTTTGCTTCTCTACTGGAATTAACTATATCATTCCATAAGCCCTCTAGGCCGACTAGACTAAGTTTACCAAGATCCTTTCGCATCAACGAATAAACCATACACATCCATCCCAACTTATTACATAGCTTGCCGAATAATTCCCATTGTTTATGGCATCCTGAGGCTGTTAGCAATCATCCAAAAACATATTGTCTGATATTGGTGTAAAATTTTTGAGAATCTTTTTACTTAAATTCAAGCTTTTCAACAAAATTTTGTTCACCCAACGTGAAATTCTCTTATTAATAATATATATAAGGTTTATGGGGGTAAGGTTGATATTCTACAGTAAATAACGTGTAGGCAGAAAGTCATAAAGTAATATGTCATTTCTAGTAATACTTTGAAGGAAATGGTAAGCTTCAGGAGTACTTGAAATTCTAACAGAGCTATTCAACGGTTAATTAGTTATACTCACAAAAGAAAATTTATGGATAAGCAATGAAAGTCTTTTTGAGGCAAACCACATTTTCAATATTGAAAACCATTCTGATCTCTCTACTTCTGAACGGTACCGATCAAGCAGAAAAATCACAGCGCGATATTAGGAGTGACACTAATTTGGATGATTCAAAACTATACTAAAGGATAAAAGCACATATGATATGCGCACAGAATCACTTATTGAGACCAGAACTTTAGTCAGTATAACGCCTACAACTGAAAAGTGCTTGTCTCGCTGAGTGATTGTGTGGGGTTGATCATAAGTATCTGTTATCACTGAATTCGAACTGTAGGTTTTATTGGTTGCTCGAAATTGTTCAATACACCGTATTGCTCACAATACTCCTTATTTATATAACATACATCATTTCTATTCCTTCCAAACAAACTCAACCCAGATGTATAATAATTCCGTTCTCGACTCTCGTCAAGCATTTTGCGAGGTTCTCTACTGGAATTAACTATATCATTCCATAAGCCCTCTAGGCTGACTAGACGAAGTTTACCAAGATCCTTTCGCATCAACGAATAAACCATACACATCCATCCCAACGTATTACATAGCTTGCCGAATACTGAAAGATTTCGAGCAACCGATGAAACCTACAGTTTGAATTCAGTGATAACAGACGGGGAGCACATATGATATGCGCACACAATCACTTATTGAGGCCAGAACTTTTGTCAGCGTAACGCCTACAACAGAAGAGTTCTTGTCCCGCTGAGTGATTGTGTGGGGTTAATCATATGTGCTCTCCGTCTGTTATCACTGAATTCAAACTGTAGGTTTCATCGGTTGCTCGAAATCTTTCAGTTTACCGTATGTCTCATAATACTCCTTATTTATATAACATACATCATTTCTATTCCTTCCAAACAAACTTAACCCAGATGTATAATAATTCCGTTCTCGACTCTCGTCAAGCATTTTGCGAGGTTCTCTACTGGAATTAACTATATCATTCCATAAGCCCTCTAGGCTGACTAGACGAAGTTTACCAAGATCCTTTCGCATCAACGAATAAACCATACACATCCATCCCAACGTATTACATAGCTTGCCGAATAATTCCCATTGTTTATGGCATCCTGAGGCCGTTAGCAATCAAGGGTGCGAGCAGAGTTGTATGATTCATCTCTCACCTGAAATGCGTGTTAATTCGTGGAATGGACTCGTTTCAGAATGACCTGCGAATGGTGTGGTTTAGTGAATTATTGCGTGGTGTGAAATAAATTTTGAGTCATGAAATTGTGATGAATTACGTTAAAAGGTTTGCTTCAAGACATGCTCGTTTATGAAAATCAAATGGTAGGCTTTCCAAAAATTGTCAATTATTCGAAAACACATTTCGTGATGAATTCGTTCATTTCATTATCTACCTATTATACGTCTGGTCACTCGGTAATATTGATACCCATTAATCGCTAGTGAATAATGAGTCTTTATTTACTGCTATCAGATGCTTCATGGTTTCAGCTATTATATATTATTGTTTGAATTTAGATTTTTCCCTAATTGAACAATATGGGTCGGAATACTTTATCAATCGAGGACCAAATCTACTCGGAATACAATCAACTCTTACTTTTTCCACATAAGTACTAGAAGTAACATATAACGACCGCCAAATATTCGGAACTTAAAAAAAATCAATTACATTTTATAATTATTTGTTCATCTTTGGTCTGGTGTCCTACCAATTGAATGTACCCAGTGGGTTTTTTGTGGCTAGGAGGAGGCCTTTTTCAATGTTTCAAAGTGGAATAGCGATTGAGAATGGTATGTAATATAATTAATAGTTATTTAATCAACTAGTTTATTAACAGCCATTAGTGGTCGAGTTATTTGAATGCACGATCGGAAAGAACGTTTTGATAATTCGGAACAATTAATCGCAAATTAATAGACGGGTTGCTTCATTGTGAATTGAATATGAATTCTTGAACGAAATAGATGTATGAATTTGACATAACACAAATTTTCATTCCGATATTGTCCCGATAGAACAATTCGAAAAATTCATGGAGGGAATATTTTTATTCTCATTATTTGAGTTGAGATGTTGAACCTACCTTGAAAATTTCGAGTTTTGAAGTTGTTCCTCTCGAAAACTATCGCATTTGCTACTTCAAAATTTTAAATTTTCAGGGTAGGTTTAAAATCTGAAAAGGAAAGATGTAGGTATTAATGAATGAAAAGAATGAAACCAATAGCCCTCAGAATATTCCAATTGAATGTATGGTTTTTCCGTTATGAACAAGCGAGCAAGAATTTCTGACTTCACTGCTGTTTTTTTGAATTGTTTTTGATTTCATCTGCTCTAATAAGGCTTTTTCGGATACTTACTCGGGTTAACACGATCCCTATCCTTCGCGTTCGTTTACCTAACCTGAACATCCAACCCCTGTTTGGAAAGTACGGTGCTATTAACTCCAGCACTGACTCAGGTTGATCTATCGTAACCCCACACGAGAACAGGATCGTAGAGTCACCGCATGCGCACTGCAGTTCAATTTTGTATTTGAAAAACGCGGAAACAAGTAATTTACTCTTTTCTTAGTAATTTCATATATTCTATTCCTAAAAAATTATGGAATGGAAAGAGAATTTATCTTAGTGTGAAATATGTGGTTGCATAAGCCAAGAAAATATTGTGAAACATATTCTTCAAAACTTTGTATGCAGATCTTTCTGCGTTGAAGCTGAAGCCTACTTTATTTCTTCAACATAGGTACTCAAAGATAACATTGAACATGCGAGGGCACCCAGAAATCATAAGAAAGATTTTACAGAAGTCGAAAAATCCAAGCAAAGCTAAAGACAATCAATAAATAAACTGAAACTGAAAAAATAAATTCTCTACTTCTTCAATATAGGTACTCAAAAATAACATCAAACATGGAGGGACGCACCAGAAATTATGAGAAATATTTTAAAAAAGCCAATGAATGCAAGCAGAGCTAGAGACAATCCGAAAATAAACTGGGACTGAAAAAATAAATCCAATAAATATTTGGTTATGTTATTTATACGTCTGTCACTTCAAATACTAAACCTGATGTGTTCGTAAACTAAGAACCCGGGTCCGTGATCCGAGTAGATCAGTCACGTGACCCAATGGATCGTTTAGTTACCCTAGATTAGTTTTCAAAAACGCTTATAGATAGTGTGAAATAAATTTATGACTTCGAACCATTGACTCATGTCTCAAACCTTTATTATCTCACATATATTGGCATCATCCACTTGAATCTCGTAAAAAATAATAATGAAACTCGTGACGACTCATATGAACATAAAAAAGACCATTATGTGAATATGATTTTTTCGGAGTAACTCGACAATAAATTAAATTCTGAAATTACGGGGGTTCTTTGAAGAGTAAACAGCATGAAAAATATCCACTTCTTCTTGTATTTGTCATCTGGATCGAAAACCCATATCTACCCACTCGTTCCATTCCAAATTGCTCAGCAACGCACACTACAATAATCCTTTTGAAAGCAGCATCCTCGCAAATCCAATCACACCCTTTGAATTTCTTTCAATGGCCAAGGGGGCCAGTATATCCAACAATACGTGCCATTAGCGCATTCATATTTTCACTCTCGGCCTTCGGAAATCAATTTCGCAAGTCACGTACATAAACACCACGACATCGTTGGCGTGCGAAACCCAAAACCGCCGTTCTCGTCGCCTAGCATCCAATTAGCCCTTTGTTTACCATCCTGATAACAGATCGGGAGATCGTTAAGCCGTGGTGGTCACCCCTGGAGGCCCACTGCCCGGTCTATTGACTTTGGGCTTTTTGGTCCGTCCTAAAACCAGAATATTGATTCTGGATGTTGAGTAAATACGATATGATATACGACTTGAATGCCGATTTCGACTAATGATTCGGTTATTCGAAATATATCAATTGGAATTTATATGTATTGGCGTATTCTCGATATTATGATGAAAATATTTCAATATTCATGATCAGTGAATAAATGAAACTTAGAGAGAGCCAGACCTGGTTTCATAAACCCATACGGTTTTAGAGTAGCTTTCTTTAGATACAAAAAAGATCATTTCCAAGGACAAGAAAACATGTTTGACTCTTGTTTGTATGATTTATATTGCTTATCAATTTCCCTCGATTATTACTTCTTTGAAATGAGAATCAACGCGTTAATAGGAACGCAGGTATGAAATGAACGATGAAAGCAGAGAATAATATTAATCGATTAAAACCAATCAATACTGAACCCATACTTCGGAACTAATCCCATCAACGTACAAAGAACATGCATGATGGTGGTTATATCAAACAGAGCATCCATTGACAGCTCTTTCGCCCTATTTTAGGCTATTCAGTATGGAGGAGCTCCATCTGGAAGGCATTCTAGGTTCCCTTTTCTGAAGAAATATCGCCTATCTCTGAGAATAACAGAAACAAAACGCCATCTCCTGGGATCCTTACGAACACCTACCTCCGATGCATGAACCTTGAACGAAGTAGCGAGATGTTTATCCGTTTTTCATACAAACTGGTGGTAGTCCAACTTTGTGGATTAAACCTTCAGTCGATGAAGAGGAAAAGCTCGATCAAAACTACCAGAAATATGTCACGAGGGATAGCAGCCTCACCGAAGATAGATGCTGGTAACGGCACCCGTAAGGGTGCCGAACATCAGAGAATATCCAACATATTACGAGAAGCTTCCTTATGTTTCCTGGAAATAAATGTAGAGGTCGGCATAAAGCATCCTGTAAAATACTTAATCAGGATTTTTCCATCCAACTGAAGATTCTGCAATCGAAAACAATTCAATACTGCAAGTAACAGCCTGAACCGACTCTCTAAATTTCGAAACCCTAAATTAATACGTTCGAGAGTTCACGGCCGGCAGGTTAAAATTTTCATTCATTACAGATTCTTTATCGGTGAGTCCAACCGAGTCCTTTGAGACCACTCCTGGGTCAA
Source organism: Propylea japonica (assembly GCA_013421045.1). Lineage (NCBI taxonomy): Eukaryota > Metazoa > Arthropoda > Insecta > Coleoptera > Coccinellidae > Propylea > Propylea japonica. The sequence goes on along the minus strand of CM024239.1, from coordinate 87,670,299 downwards.
ATTTCGAAAAAATACAGATATCTGGGCAAAATGTTACCCTAGGAACCAGCACGCAAAAATGAAAAAATTCAAGGCACCTTTCCTTCATGAAAACATTGTATGTTCATGAATATTCTCCAAAGAGAAACTATCACGAAAGAGCTAAGATCTCCAGAAGAATTTCCTATAAGAATATGGCTGCTCCTTTCATATTGGCAATAGCGCTCTGATGAAATTAATCAACCCAATGTAGATACTTTTCTGCTTCCGACAGTCCTCTTTCCTTTCGCCAGGTTAATTTGAATATTGAGGGGACGATGTGAGACAAAGAGCTATAAATATTTTCTATGTCGAAACTGAGCTCCATAAATTTTGCAATAAGATGGCTTCATTGGTTGTGACCATATTTTTTGCATTTTGTAGTATACTAGACGTTTCTGAATGAACTTGTTACATTTACAGGGTTGTAAAGCATATTCTTGAGTACTTGTGGGTGGAGAATACTGAGAAACATATTGATTAAATTCGTCATACTTTTTAATGAATATATTATAAAGATTACCAATCCGTGGTCTAATGGATTTCTGCCAGAAAGTTTGCTTGTACATAATGAAAAGAAATATAAATGGTGTTTCAGAATAAGATGCCTTTACTTCAAGATCTTTATTCGTACATAACTTCATGACATAAAGTTTTAATGAACCACGGGTCTCTGACGCATTGCTTCTGAAATACAGGGTTTTTTTTCGAAAATGTTCTCCACACCTTTCACGAATTTTTGTGTGCTTGCGAAAGGTTATGAGTATGCATGAAAACACAATTTACTATCGAAGTATGTCAATGTGAAATAAGGAACCGAATTCGCCTACTGAAAGTATACATACATATATGCCCTTAAGCTGCCAATCACTATAGCTTCTACCCTAGGTGCTATCTACTCAGAAAACATCATTAAACCAATGTCATTTTAAAGCAAAAACTATTTCCCGAATGAAATTTATCATCTGGACATGCTACTGAATCGAGGGACTTGACATAGTAGTTTGCCAGGTGTATTTGAAGGTGATAAGCGACTACCAAACCGCCAAAAGTTGCCAATATAGACCAGTTCCAATGGAAATAGCCCTATATGATGAAAAAAGTTGAGAAGTATCATTAAGAAGTGAATACATTCCTGCGTAACACCAATTAAAATTTCACGCACACCCTAAATATCCAACGTTTTTGTACCCAACAAATTTTCCTTTCCTTTTCCGTCTCCGGCCATACAACCCCCCTTGTGGTGACTTCAAGAACTGTATCTATGTAGATTGGGTCTCGTTTCCTGGGTAACCTCACGTCCGTTACGTAGAAGTACACCGGAGAGCGTGGCCCTCCAGAATATCGACTCCGGGACGAAAAGAACACGCTTTACAGCCCCTGGCAGTGTGTGTTCGCCAAATGACAATGAAGCAATTCGAAAAGCGTGAGAGGTATTTCCGAAGATCGAGTGCGAATTGGGATTTCCTGATATTAATTTTTCATGTCAAGTTTCATTTCGAATTCTTTCTGCCGGGCTCGGTGAGAGAATATCAGAAAATGGAGCGAAAAGAAAGGAAAGAACTGAATATGATCTGTTCCGTGTTATGAGCCAGGATAGATTGTGAACGAATACGGATGGATCTCAAATATTCATGTTATCATCACTCGTCGATACGAAAGCTACTCAAATATTTGGTATCATGCTTTACTCGATATGCCTGATATTTGGAGCTGTAGATCTTGTCAGGATTTGTGCTGAGTCTTTATATACAGGATTTGTTCGGTTGATCTCCTTATTATTTTTGAAGATTGTTATATTTTCAGCTGATCAATACTAAACACGTTCATGTAATCATACAGTGTATCCTTAAATGGCTTTTTTATCAGCTTGTATTTGATTTCATGATTCATTTTCGTTTCTGAGCATCAACACCTTAGAACATAATTATACATTTATTGAAACTAATATAATTCGGACATCTTTCATAGTTTCATATTGGGATCTACGCTTTGGCCCTTTGATTTCCATAATGCTTTTCTGTCTGTAATCTGAGTGAAGTTGAGTTATATCCGGGCCAACCCTTTCGGAAATAGCGCCTTGAGTGTTAATCATAGTTTTGATTTCGAAACAAGAGATTCTGGGTCTTCAAATTAACTATTAGTGCAACCAGAAACGATCAAAGTAAACCAAGTGGCTTATGTACTAGACAGAAAGGGAGCATAAACGCCACTCAATGGCTCAGAACCTTTCTGAGGTAGAGGCCAATGTACCTTAGGGAAGAGTTTCTGGAGAAGGAAGGAAGTGGAAGCGAAGCACTCTGGAGCAACCTTTCGGTAATGAATCATTACAGAAAAGTCCTTCGGAACTCAAAACCTGCAGAGCACAAAAAGTATATGGATGTCAGTAAAAATAGGTTCTGCCTCCTTATTGACATTGACTAACGGAGCATATGATGACGATAGGCTCAGCATAAACTGAAGAGTGTAGATTTCTTGGAAAAAAAGAGAAAAGTGCTTACTTAGTTACAGATTGCCTCGCCATTGCAAACACACACTGTGGTTACCAATTGACGAGGAAGCAATTCAAAAAGCGTGAGACGTATTTCCGAAGATCCAGTGCGAATTGGGATTTCCTGATATTAATTTTTCATGTCAAGTTTCATTTCGAATTCTTTCTGCCGGGCTCGGTGAGAGAATATGAGAAAATGGAGCGAAAAGAAAGGAAAGAACTGAATATGATCCGTTCCGTGTTATGAGCCAGGATAGATTGTGAACGAATACGGATGGATCTCAAATATTCATGTTATCATCACTCATCGATACGAAAGCTACTCAAATATTTGGTATCATGCTTTGCTCCATATGCCTGATATTTGGATCTTCAGATCTTGTCAGGGTTTGACTCAAATCTGTTTACAGGATCATTTTGGTTGATCTCCTTATTCTTTGTTGAAGGTTGTTATATTTTCAGTGGATTTTTGATTTGGTTAGTACTGAATACATTCGTATATTAGTTATGTTCATCCTTCAATGGCTATTTTAACAGCTTGCAATCAATTCCATGAACCATTTTTGTTTTTGTACATTAACTCCTTAGGATATGTAGATCTATTGCTTCTTACTTCGAAACTCTTCTCAAGTTATATTGAAACTAATAAAATTCGTACTTCTTTCATAATTTTATCTTGATGATTTGGACTTTCGATTTTTTTCTCTTCTATCTGTAATCTGGGTCAAGTTGAGTTGTATCAAGGGGAAATTTTTTAAATACAGTAGAACCCCGATTATCCGTGCCAGTCGGGACCAAGCCTTCGCCGGATAATCGAAAACACGGATAATCCAAAGACCTAGTTTTAATTTTCAACCATTTATTTAGAGAGCTATGTGTCAAACAAACAAAAAAAACGTAATACTAGATACATGCAACAAGAAATAACAGTTTTAATAATTAAAAATAATGTCTAAACGTACATTGAACAGTGTCTATATGTCAAATTGAAAAATCGCTTGAAAAAATCACCGATTTTTGTATGTTTTTGGGCTTCGTAAATTCTACACTTTATAATCTCCCTCATTTTTCTAAGCTTCTAGCTTCTAAGCTTGTCAGAATACCGCACGGAGAATCCGCCGCCCGGATAAAGCGCGCACGGATAATCGAGGTTCTACAAGTCTAGGTGTAGATTATGGTTCCGATTTAGCTATGAACTATTCTCAGTTTTCAAATTAACTACATGCGCAACCTATTACGATCAAAGCTAGAGGCTAATACACTAGCCAGAAAGGAAGCACAAACGCCACTTAAGACACAGAACCCTTTGGTGGTATATACACTCACCGGCAAAATAATCGATCCACTCAAAAAATCGATGAAGTTTGTAAATTCATAAATATGTTATTTGAAGTCCGATTCGATTGAATTTTTTTTCAGTTGTAGGTATGGTCATACTTAATCAATCACTAGTTTTTATTTTCAAGAAAACTCGGCGTAGGTACGTCATTTCATACAGGGTGAAACAAAATCTCTATTTTCAATCTAACTTCAGAACCACCTCTGATGTGTTCCAGTTTTTTCATCTTGTGATTTCTTATTTCATCATCAAGACACATCTTCTCTTGACAATTTTATTCTTTAAATAAAGATACAGGGTTTTCAGAGCAACATTAAACTCTACAGTTTCCCTATGGCTATGAAAGTACTTTTACAGATTTAACCTTCAACTGGCCTGCTCTAAGCCCAGATTTGAACTCAATAGGGTATATGCATAATTTTTTGAAATGGTATGTCTATATAATATAAATAATTGTATCTTTAATAAACAATATGAATAGTTTTTTTGTATTAGATATTTTTGTTAAAGTTTAGTAAAGGATCATTTTATACACCCCTGTGGATAAAATGATCCCTGGGGTAGGGGCAAAATGATCCCAGGGATCATTTTGTACTATAAGTTAATAAATATCAGATAAAAATCAAATAGAAAACTCTGCTGTTTATTTGAATGATAATATGTATTGTTCATAACAATTTGAGTATGTAAGCAAGTTACGCAAAACAAAAATATTCGATGGGTTGAAAAATAATATTTTTCTTGGGCGTTTCTCAAAGTCGAGAAAAATTCATCCACCACATTCTTATTAAAATCTCGCGCACGCATTGTAATTTCTGGATGTCTACGTCTAAATCCACGAAGTCATTCAAGTCCAGTTTTTCCTTTAGCTTCGGAAAATTGATGCGGTAAATTATTTCTTTCTGCCATTTTTGGTGAGCTGAGGTTAAGAAATCCTGAGTGGTCTGTCCGTATATTATTCTGGACTCCATATCAACAAGTACCAGTTCTTGTTCCAGGTTGAACACTATTTGTTTGATACCTAACTTTTTAGCTCAGCATACAGCTATTTTATTTTTACCTTTGGCTCTTCTTTCTAATACCATCACAGGGACCTCAAATTCTCTTCTCGCGGTTTTGTAAGCCATACCATCTCTGATGCCTTTTGCATTTGTTCTTCAGGCCTCTTTTGGCGATTAGTTTTACGTTTATAAAGTCTCGGCATGATCTGTAAACAAAAACTATTAATGGGGTAAAATGATTCCAGGGATCATTTTAGACACACAGAAGGGATCATTTCACACCAAATACCAAATTACAAAATATCTATCAAAACAAAACCTTCGCATACCGCGTGCGATGATCGAACATTGCTTAAATATTAGCTAACTGCTACTAATACCTGCAAATAAAACAACATTTCAGTAAACACTTACATGTAAAAAAAACAAAAGTCCAAAAACATGCTTACCTTAGATCAGAGCCACACTTTTCGATTATTTTTTAATAAAATCACTCCAAGCACTCGCACCGCATTGACATTTTACAGGTAACTCGCAGGGGCGCAGGGGAACATGTTTCATGTGTATTTGGATAGATGGTACAAACTGTTTCTGATTTACGGCGGGGGATCATTTGACCCTTAAGTCGCATCCACATTATGCCGAACGACATCCTTCGACTTGTGTCGTTCGACAAAGTCGAATAAGTGTGGACGTTGTAGAAGTCGAATCGAATCATGTCGCTTCCAACCCGAATGAGCGCGGTCCAGATCAAAGAAAGTCGAATCGAATGATTCACGTCCACACCGATGTTGAATCGAACGTGTTGGCCCTCAACGTGTCGAATGATGTCGTTCGGCATAGTGTGGATGCGACTTTAGGGACCCTATTGCCTCAACAGGCAGACTTGACCGCATCTCTCTAAGGCCAGAATCATTTGGGGGGAATTAACTCCAAAAATATGAAAACGTTATTGTTAACATTCGGTATATAGAGAGATAATACATACATATATGCCGGTTCAGAACGTCTTCCGACTTTGTCCGACGCCTTGCCTCCATCTCCTTCTATCTTCGCAGTCCAATTCTTGCAAGTTTCTTGTCTTGGCTTTAACGACGCCCTGTTTCAAAATGTTCTTCGGTCTTCCTCTCTTCCTACGTTCTGCGGCCTGCCAGTTCATTACTTGCTTTGGGAGTCTCGTTGTATGTGGCCATACCATATCAGTTGTCTTTTATCGATGTCATCCATTACGGTTCCTTCAATACTCATAATTTCTTTGACGGTTTTATTTCTGATTCTTTTCCTCCTTGATATCCTGAGTGATCTTCTCATTGCATTGCAACTGCTTCAGATTTTCTCTTATATTTTTCAGTTAGTCTCCAGTTCACTGACCCATACAATAGACTGCTTTTCATTAAGGTTTCATATATTTCTTAATTTTCTCTAATTAGTTATATTTTCATTTCATAATATGCCATTGAGACAGGATATTGCATTTATTCTGTGGTTGTTCTTCTCTCTATTTCATGCTTGTCCGTTTCGGTCGAGTCAAAAATCACTTCCAGATAGTTGTAGTCCTAGCAGTGTGTCATTATTCTTCCACATCATTCATCGTAAGATCACTTCGACACAAAGATTTGGTGTTTTGAATGTGGACCTTCAAACCCCAAATTTTATACTCTTCAATTAGCTTGCGCACCATATATTCCATATCTTCCTTGTCATTGGATATTATTGCCTGATCATCGGCAAACTGTAGGGTATAGAAGATTGTGTCGTCAAGTTCTATTCCAATGCCTTGAACTTTTCTTTTCCATTGTTTCAAGGCCGCTGCCATATATACTTTTAACAATTTTTGTGATATACAACAACCCTCCCTCAAACCTTTAGCGACAGTGAATTCATCAGTAATATATTTCCCTATTTTTATGTACGATTTTATACCATTGTATAAATTCTGTAGAGCTATAATTAGAGTGCAGTTGATGTTTGTGCCTTTCAGTACTGCCCAAGGTTTTTCTGTTGGAATTGTATCATAGACTAGGTGTAAATCTACGGATGTTAAATGTACTTCTCTGTTAGTTCTTGTTTTCTTCTCAATAATCTGCTTAAGGCACAATCAAATCAAATCCAATTTCATAATAGGAAATCAATGGTTAAACTGAAGGATTCAACTGTGGCTATGATTGATACTTCTCACGAAGGCATCGCATGTGTGACCTGGGTATCCCGAAACTGCGAACGCCTACATCAATGCGTCGGTGTCTCGAACGACGGAATTTGAGATTGATTAATAATACGTCTGAAATCGGAGCTCTACATATCGGCTGGATCCAGCTAATAAGAAATTGTTACTCACCTCGCTCCGGAAACTGATGGATTTCGGGCCTCTCTACAAGAAAGCACATTAATACTGAATCGACTCCTCTCTTGCAGTGAATAGCACGCCTGGATATTTGTAACACGGTTATCGGGAACCTGGATAATATATGGATGTTGAAATTGATGAAAAGGTATCAATCCGACCTACTGGAGTGTCAGGTTTCACTCAGTTCGGCCGTGAAAGTGAGGAGTGTATTTCAGCTGGTCGGCAGATCGAGCCTTTTGTTAGATTTTCTACGGAAATAGAACGATAAAATTGAAAACATTCATGTTTGGAAGAAGAAAGTTGAGAATGTATATTCGGAAGTGTTTCTTTTACTTTCATTGGCCTTTTTTGTGAACTTCTATAGGGATAGTTTCTGGAGGAAAATATGACGCTTTTCTTCAAACTTGGGATTTCACCTCGGCTAGTTCAAAATTTCGGAGAGTATGGTGGGTCGCGAAAAGAACTAAGGAAAGTAAAGTCAATCAACAAAATAAGAATAAAAAAAGGACCAGCGTATTTTATGTCATTTTATGAAAACAATACTTTTCTATAATACGCAAAAAGGAAACAACAACAAAAAATAGAAAAAGAAGGAAATAAGAAAATAAACTTCGATTAACAGGTTGATGATCTATTTGATGAAACTGTAATTGGATAATTATTAATCGAGACGAATGTTATTCTGCACGTTCAATCTGGCCAAATCATTAGTGCCTGAGTGCCTCGCAACAATTGACATAGAATATTCCTTTTAAACAGTTTCAATCAAAAAGTTAAATTAAATGGAAATAGAAAGAATAATAAGAAATTAAAGTGTAGAGGTAAGTTGGATCAACAGGGTCTACCAGCTGTTCGATGTGGTCGTTCGAAGATGTCAAGATGTAGGTGAGAGGCTATTGAATCCTGGGTACTCTCCTCAAAGTTAGCAGCCAAATGTTAACACTTTCTTACGGCAGGATTCATTATTTCCATTGACGACAGTTTAAGTAAAAAAAAATCAAGGTGAATCCCCAAAGGGTATAGCCGGGTTTCAATGGTAAATCTGCCCCCGCGGCCTTTTCGATTCATATTGAGGGGATCGATTAGGCATTGAATGAAAATAATTCAGCCAACTTTTCAGCTTTTTAACTCTAGCCATTTTTGATATTTCTGTGAAAAACACTTTTTTCGATTTTATTTTTTTTTCTCTTGTGATATCCAAAATTTTCGAATGGTGATTTCTTCTGTCGATTCTTTGCTATTGAAGGAATACACGTATAATTTTTTTATGAATTTCAGCTGCAAAGTCTATTTTTAGGAAAAAAAATAAAGTTTTTGTCATTTGTTTTTCGGTGTTCTTAAAAAGTGTCCACCGCCATTTTTTGATATAAAATGTCTTCTTTGGCCCTTTATACCCTGGAATTTTTTCACATTTTTAAAATTGGTGGAACATTTTGAAAAAAAATTAAAACTGTTGGAATTTTAGGATTCAACAGATATCCATCAAATTTTGGTACCGTTGTATTCATATTGGCTTCCTGAAAAAATATTAGTGGAAAAAACAATTGGCGATCTGTTTTAGTTTGGGAGATAGGGGCCCCCAAAGTCCGAAAAATATTTCACCTGAAAATCACTTTTCTCACTACAGAAACACTGGATTACCGCTTTATTAAGTTCAAAGCCTCTCTGAACATTTTAACATGAAGATTTGATTCATTTTATTTCAGATATATCCAATAATTGTTGCAAAAACATCGAAAAAATTCTACGGAAAGCCCGCCGTTCCTTATGGTAAGTTTGGCACGCTTTTATTGCTAGTCTGATGAATATTTCCTGAGTTGAGCCCTCTCCGAAAAAGAGTCGCCAATATGCTATCTCTGAAATTCTTTCTGGAAAAAATCAAATTCTTGATTTTTCCTAATCTCCTGTCACCTTTGAGAGACCCCAATTTTCCATTATTTTCTTTTTTACTTTCCGATCACAGTTTTAAATACTACAAAAAGATCTGACCGTTAAAAGATGGAAACTGAACCGTATCTGGATTACAGTAGAAATAAATTATGCCTTTTCACCGGTTTTCGCCTTTGAAAGCATATGATCAGAATTGTCATAACAGTAACTTACGTTACGAGTGTAGATTTTATGAGGAAGAGATAAAAACTGATCTACAGCTAAAAAATGCCTTGGTATTGCCTTTGAATTACAGGATTGGGGCTGTGGAATTGAAGCATGAGCTGTGGCGCAGCAAAAAAGCTCAAGGTAACAGTAGAATGTAATCATCTTAACAATAACAGCCTTTCGAAATGAAAATTAATGCGGTCAAGAGTAACGCAGGTATAATATAAACAATGAAAGCACAAAATAATAATTATTGATTTAAATCAACGAATATTGAACTCATACTTCGGAACTAATCCCGTCAACGCACAAAAAACATGCATGGTGGTAATATCAAGCAGAGCATCCATAGATAGCTATTTCGCCTTAGTTGGGGCTCTTCAGTATGGAGGAGCTCTGCCTGAAAGACATTCTAGGTTCCCTTACTGGAAGAGATGTCGCTTATTTCTGAGTATGAACAGAAACAAAACGCCACCTCCTGAGATCCTTACGCACACCTACCTCCAATGCATGAACCTTGAAAGTTTTTCATACAAACTGGTGGTAGTCCAAATATGTGGACTTAACTTTCAGCCGATGAAGTGAACGAAATCGAAAACAGATGCTTGTAAGTAGGTAAACTGCAACCCTCGTAGCTCGCCTGGACATTCGTGACACAGCCATAGAAAACCCAGATAATATATGGATGTTGGAATTGATGAAAGCCATCAATCCAACCACCGACCACAGCGTCGGTTCACCCTCAGCTAGGCGAAGAAAGTGAGTTTTTTTTTAATGAAGACTGTTATACTTAATCTTCATGCAAAATTTCCTGGTCATAGAGTAAACAGGACTATAGAAAATTCAAATGGAATATTGAAAAGAAGAATCCCCATATTTCCATAACAGGACATCCGATTCAAGTGAAATTTATTTTATGAACCGAAACTGATATACAGAATGTTCATACAAAATTTCAAGACGACCATAGAGATTAATTTTTGTAATTATCAATTTTTTATGTATTTAATTTTTTTAATGATTTCCAGAATATAGTTCCGATCGTGCTGAGATTCTGCATTTATATATCTGGTATCATCTGGATGGATCATTCCACTGAGTTCCTTCGGAACTTCGAGACAGCGGGATCCAAAAGATATCTGGATCTTGGTAAGAAGCAATTGCACCTCATCACTGGCTTTCTTACAGGACATTGTCGCCTCAGGAAGCACCTGTTGAGGATGGGATTGTCGGACACTGACGAGTGTAGGTTCTGTGGGGAGGAGGAAGAAACCCCCATTCACCTAGTCACGGAATGCCTTGGCATTACGAGCCTGAGGAGGAAATGCCTTGGGCAAGAACTTGCAAGAGTGAGGAACTAGCCTCGTTGAAGCCTTCACAGTTACTAGATTTCATTAGATCTCTGGAACTGGAAGGCGAGCTGTGAAGGTTTTTGACCAGAACAGCTCTGTAAGGGGGCACAATAGACCTTAAGGTCGCAGTGAACTGTAACCCCTTTGTAAACTATCAACTATCAACTATCTGGTATCAGTCTCAAATCCCATATACAATTTTGGGGTAATAGTCTTATTGCTCCACCAACGAACGAGCGTTCAAAAGCTCCTGCTCAGGGCTTTTCTTAATTTTTCCTACGTGCGATCGTACGAGATCGATTAGATATCAACACACAGATTGAATTTTATTTGATCATTCTTTCATGCTTTCGGTTATAAGTCATTAAATATGTACACGCATCTTAAAATTTCATAACACGCGTTTCATTCTCCCTACGAAATCGAAAACAAATACTTGTAAGTAAACTGCAACCCTAGTAGCTCGCCTGGACATTCGTAACACAGCCATAGAAAACCTAGATAATATATGGATGTTGGAATGGATGGAAGCCATCAATCCAACCACCGACCACAGTGTCGGTGAGTATTTTTTGTGAATGATGACTGTTGTACTGAATCTTCATGCAAAATTAGGTGGCCATAGAGTAAACAGAACCATAGAAAATTCAAACGAGATATTGAAAAGAATAATCCCCATATTTCCATAACAGGACATCCGATTCAATTGAAATTTATTTTATGAACCATTATTGATATACAAATGTTAATACAAAATTTAGAGGCGATTGCAATATTAGAGTCATGAAAATCAATTTTGTAATTACTTATTTTTTATAGATTTAAATTTTCGAATTATTTCCATAATATAGTTCCGATCGTGCTAAGATTCTGCATTTATATATCTGGTATCAGTCTCAAATCCCATATCAAATTCTGAGGTAATAGTCTTATTGCTCCACCAAAGAAGGAGCGCTAAAAACTTCCTGCTCAGGGCTTTTCCTAATTTTTTTCTACAAGCGATAGTGCGAGATCGATTAGATTTCAACACACAGATTCAATTTGATTTGATCATTCTTTTGTTATCAGTCATAAAACGTGAAACATACATTTCAAAATTTCATAACTCGCATTTTACGAAATCGAAAACAGATGCTTGTAAGTAAACTGCAACCCTCGTAGCTCCCCTGGACATTCGTAACACAGCCATAGAAAAGCCAGAAAATATATGGATGTTGGAATTGATGAAAGCCATCAATCCAACCACCGACCACAGTGTCGGTTTACCCTCAGCTAGGCGAAGAAAGTGAGTATTTCAGCCGGTGAAAAATTCGCGTCTTTGGTTGGATTCCGCCGGAAATGGGGGAGAGTATGTTATTTTCCTATATAACGTGACGTCGAGCGTTATCGAAGACGAGCCATGGATATGTGGAGATTTCTCAGATGCTCTAGGATATTTCCGCTAGGAAAATCTTTTGTTGGGAAATTCTGTTGCTGTAGAAAAGGATGCACGAAATACCTAGTGTGTATATTTCCATTCTAATGGTCAACTTTCGGAAAAACTATTCTTGTAATGTCAATTTGAATCGGTCAAGTTTCTCATAGCAACATTTAGTTTAAGTGTTATAGGGAACCTAGAAGTCTTTTTGTTGACCACTTTTTACCGTTTTGTGTAATGATGATGATATACAGGGTGTCCCGGAAAATGTGGGAAATCTCTCGAATTAAGATAGAACATAAGAAATGAAGATGACAAGTTTTCATAATTTTTTTCACTAGAGGCCCTTCCTACAAAGATACGACCTCCTAAATGACGCCATAAAAATCCATTTAAGTGGAATAAGTTTCAAACTACTTGATAAAATGTAACAGTAACTCACAGAAGATGATACCAAGAATATATATATATATATTCTTTTGAAATTGAGAGCTAACATAATACAATACATAAAACAAAAATTAAAATCCCTAACTGAGGTTGGTGCAAAAACGGGGTACCATACTATTTTTTCGTATGATACCAGAGCTCAGGGAAAAAACCTCAGTACAAAAAAACCCTGTCTCGCCGTTACAACAAAAATAACACTTAAAAACTATTCGAGAGAGAGAGAACTGTCATTTATTGTCATACAAAATACAACATAAGCCATCGACCTACGGTCCTTCAGCTTAGTGAATTGAATATTACTATCTAACAAAAAAAAAAAAAGTTTATATTGAGTATTCTTAAGTTATGAAGTACTTCTATATTCCTCCCTGAGTTTCTGCAGTAGTGAATGTGTGGGATACTTCCTTGTTGGGTTGTTGTTGGGATCCTCATGGTAGAGCTTGATGATTTCTGCCATCCCCTCCAATCTACTGTAGAATCTTGAATTTAATTTTGAAACCTGTTTGAAATCGGTTGAATCATTGTTTTTTCATATAATAATTCATTGGGTGGATTGTGCAGTCTATTATGTGGATGTCTTATTCTTGATATGGTCCTCAGTGCTATTCTTTCTGCTGTTTGTATATTTTGGATTGCTGGGTTCCTGCAATTGATTAAAATTGGATGGGCATACTCCAAAATTGGTCTGCATATGGTTTTGTAGATTTTGGCAGCATTGGCCACGGATAGTCCCTGGCTTCCAATTACAAGCCTTGAAAAGTGTTTTGCACGGGATATTGTTTTCTTCTTCATTTGGCTTGTATGCTGATTGAAATTCATTTTACTGTCTACATAGACACCAAGGTATTTTATTGCCTGCTGTGGATTTTTTTGTTCATTACATATGGAAATTGTTGGAGAGCTGCTTGATAGTCTATGATTGAAGATTATGAACTGAGATTTTGTTGGATTCGGCTTCAATCTCCAAGTACGGAACCACACTTCTATCTTCCTCATTAATTCTTGAAGTTGTTCTATACATTTCGTTATGTTCTTCTGATGCGATATCAAAAGAGTGTCATCCGCATACTGCAACACATATTGAAATTGGGTTCCAGAATTAAATATGTCCGCACAGTAGAGGTTGTATAGTAGCGGTGAAAGTGGTGAGCCCTGTGGTGTGCCTTGTTGTGGTACAAAAATATATGAATAGCTGTTCTTAATTCTTACAAAAAGTTGTCGGTTTTCCAAGAAGTCTCTTATAATATTTAGTAGGTATCTTGGTGTTTTCATCAAGTTTAGTTTGAATAAGAGACCTTTGTGCCATACACTGTCAAATGCTTTATTTATATCTAGGCTAATTGCTGATGTTTTATAATTCTTCAATGTGGCGTTTTGCGTGTTTGATACAAATATGGTCAGTGGGTGTGTTGTAGATTTTTGGTTTTGGAAGCCGAATTGAAAGACTGGAAGTTGATGTTGCAGATTTTCCATTAATTTTATCCTTATTATTTTTTCATAAATTTTCCCCAAAACTGGCAGGAGGGTTATCGGTCTGTAGTTTTTTGATTTTGAGTGGTCCAAGTTCGCTTTAGGTACTGTTATTATACATCCTTTCTTCCATATTTTTGGGTATATTTCTTGATTGAGGCAATATTCGTAGATACTGATAAGGTGTTCATGTATTTTATCACTGAGTTTTTTAACTATTTTCCAAGGTATGTGATCGACACCTGGGGCACTGTTTTTGGAGTTGTTTACTATTTGAAAATAGGTCTCTCTGTCAATTTTTATTTTTTCTGAGGGAATATTCTTAGGAGTTGTAAAGAATTTTTCATACCATTGATTAACTCTCTTCTCGTGGGTTTTATCAAAGTCATCGTCGTTGTCGTAATTGAAGGCATTTTCGTAGTGTTTTGCAAAAATTTTCACTTTTTCTCTATCTTCCGAGTAAGATCTTCCATTCTCTATTAGGGTGGGAATTTTGTTATACTGTTTATATCTTGAGAGTTTTTTGGTTTCTTGATAGAATGATCTCCCTTTAGATTCATTTATTTTATTACAAGCCCTTATCCACGTGTGTTCTCTGTATTGGTGAATCAGTTTTTGGACGTTTTTGTTGTACTCATTTATTTTCTGTTTTAAGTTGGGACTTGTATTCCTGCAGTATTCTCTGTATATCTTCCTTTTGTTCTTAATTAGTTTTATTATATAAGGTGGTAGTTCATGAAGGTAATGTGTATGACTAATAGTGGGCGTATTGGCTTTGATAGTATTGGACAGCTTTTCGTTAAATAATTCTATCATTTCTTCATCGATTGCTTTATCTCTATTTTGTTCGATGTATTCTTCCATTGCTTCATTCACCTTTTTTATGTTGCACTTGTTGAAATTATAAGTGAAGCTCTCTTGTTCCTCTTGTATAGGTTTTTCTAGATCTAATTCTATCATCATCGCCAAGTGATCTGATCCCAGGTCTGGGATAAGTTCAATTTCTGTCACATTATTTTTTAGGTTGGAAGTATGCAATATGATGTCTGGTGTGCTATCTGGATTATTATCCATCAGGAATGTGGGCATGGTTGGTACTTGAATGAAGTTGCTGTTTTGGATGAAATTGTTAATTTGTCTTTTTTTCACCTTGTTAACATTGAAATCTCCAATAATTATTGCATACTTGTTCTGTAAGGCTTTTGTGAATATTGTTTCTTCTATTTTTGAACTTGGATGGATATATACAAGGAAAATATGTAGTTTCTCATCTTTGAATGGTATAGTGAAGTGAAGAGTCTCATTTTTCCGGTTATTTATTGATGGTGGGTTGGCTTTTCCCATCCTCAGGCTGGGGTGACATTTTACCAGGCTTCCACCTCTTACTCTCTCGTCTTTCTCACCGATGTGATTAAGTATATTCCAGTCTTGGTACTCAAGTACTTGGTCTTCTCTGATTTTGGTTTCTACAAACATTGCGCATTTTATGTTGTTTTGTTCTATATAATGATTGATCAAGTGTTTCTTAGGAAAATAGCTGTTTATATTGTTGTATAATAATCTAATTTTAGAGTTGAATTTGCCTGTTGTTTTGGTTGTGGACAGGTTCTGTTGGAGAATCTGCTTCAGGGTCTTCTATGTCGAACATAAGTATGTATATTCTGTTCCCAGAAAATACTGCTGTTGTGTCTACATTATATTCATTGATAAATCGTCGCTTCAGTTTTTGTAATAGTTCTTCTCTGTTTATATTCTTTGGTTTGTTTAATTTTCTGATATAAGTGTTTATTATAATGTCGTGTATAGTAACTGAGGAATGTATTCTCTTTTGCTTTTTGGAGGATTCTTCAATGTCTTTCGATTTCTTGTTGAGGGGCTTTATATTAGCATTTGGGATTCCCTCTATAGGTTTTTTTGGGTGTCTTGGACATTTTAAGGACCAAGCCTGATGATTTTCGTCGCCGCATGATGAGCACTTGGGTGGTTCTTTCGATTTGCACATATATGTTTTGTGTGGTCCTTGACATTTCGTACATAGCGGTGTATTACTGCATTTTTCTGTTGTGTGATCAAATTTAAGACAGATGTTACATGGAATTGGAGTTGGTTCTGGAGGGTTGCTTGGATATACTGGATAATGCCGATTTTTGTAAAATAATCCGTTGTTCAATAATTCTTCGAATGTTTTCACGTATCCTGTAATCACACGTATGTAGCCTGTGGGAGTATGAAATTGACGGTAGAGCACTATAAAGATAGGTATGCCAGACAGGCTGACTGGGTCAAACCATAGACTCGAAAATTACAGATCACTACCAAATTTTCCGCCATCTATCGGGGTTATGCACCAACATAAACAATAAACTATTGACTATTAGATGCCGCGGCAATCACTCGATTAAGCGGGTGTTTTTGACAGAGATGATAAATCTGTGAGAAACATTCAAAATCAAATGGAAGTCAGTCAGGAACTGAATTTATTATCAATATTTAGCAATTTTTTATTGAACCAAGGGAAATGTCAGCGAGAGTACGTGCTGCAAATACGAAATTCAAGACAGTAATTATGTGGTGGGTAGGTAGGTACTTAAATTTAAAAAACCTAATATTTCTGCTATTCAACAACTTTATTGGATGTTCCTAACTTCTCTTTCCAAAATCCTAATAATAATTTGATTTTTGTAGGTATATCATTTCTCCTGAGAAAATTGCAGCAAAACTGTGGAGTGTGTATCTCATGATACAAGTTATTCAATGAAAATAGAGTCAAGAATACTAAAATGCTACACTCATTTTTTGAGGAAAGCAAGAAAAAGGTTCTTTCTTCTTTCCCTCGTTAGTTGATCTACCTAGGATGTATAAAATAGGTACATAATATATATATATATATATTAATAATAATTATGATAATGTATAAATTTTTGGTGTGATTACCTATGAACTGAAAAAATTTGTAGGAAATGGTTTCATGTAATGTGGACTGGGAACAAAAGAGGAAGCTTATGTCCTGGCGTACGACCAATGGTCAAAAGCAAGCTAAGTCACTTCTCTCTCACTCGACAAGCTGGACCAAGAAAGTCCTCTCACTCATCAGAGTGGAACTGAGGAAACTGACGGGCGCTTTCACTGAGATATCACTTAAAAAACAATAATGTATAAAAAAAATAATAATAATATTATATAATATAAATAATATTGTTTGAATTTTGAACAATTATTATGATCAAAATATCACTATCTAGTTTGTCAAATGGGGAAATATATTCATTCAGAAAGAAATTCATTTGGATTGTAAGGAAACAAGTTAAAGGAATTGGACTTTATTTTTTCATAAAAAAAACTGCGAAATGTAATAATAAACACCAGTCCAATTCCTGATCCTACATATATATTGCCATCTTCCTGCCACGAAAACAAAACGCACTACAAGTCCCATTTCTTGACCCATGCAATTCTTATCTCTGAAAGTTCTATATGATAACAAATTTATTAGCCAACATAAAATAGATAGTAGTACCTTGAATATACTGATCGGGCCTTGAATTCCCAATTAATTCCATGCTGGGTATATTTACTGGAGAAAGGAACATTCAAAAATACTTCTGAGACTTGTTCTAGTAAGGCTCTAGTTCTAGTAGATGACCTTGTAGGTGAATAATGGGTAGGCTTTTGACGCTGTTACTCTAAATTTTCTCTGCTTCATCCGATTGATTGTTGAATCTTCTGTATTACAAGGTAGGTATTTATTGTAGGTGTCCCTACAAATATTGGTCTTCTTCAATCAGAAAACCTTGCCCTTTCATAAATGCCTTTGGATTTTTGCAATATATGACTCCTTCCAAGTGCATGGTCCATTTGTTTTAGTGAATGAATCTCCTTCATCATTAAAATAAAATGCTAGCAATGCAATTACCCACTTTTCCCTCTTTGTCGTGCTAGAATACATGGATATTAATGAAAATTATAAAATTGTTAGAAGTTTATCTCATTACTTTAGATTTAGAAGGGATGAAACCAGACCGCTCTAAATAGTATAAACATGTCATGCTGATTTTAGAGCTTGCCCTTTTTTTAATTTTCCCTAGAGAAATGATTGTAGTTCATCTTTAAAAACCCAAAAGATGTTTCCACAACCAACAACATCATCCTTCTTTTAAACAAATCTTACAAATCCACAAAACCCCCAAGGGCTGGAAAACTGAAAACTAATTTTGAACCTAACCTATTTCCAATGTTTTTCACGTGAGCATGCCGATTACAGGATTAAAACCACATTTGATTACAGATTTCATTTATTCGATTACAGATTTCTTTTCATTCGAATTAGTGTCCTGTAATTTTCGAGTCTATGGTTTGACCCAGCTTGGCTGTCTGGTATACTCCCCTTTTTAGAGCCTTATTGACGGGATATTATTCTTCTGCAGTATCTGTGATCTAGGCCATTATCTTGTAGAAATTTACTGAGTTCTTCATCGCTAATATTTTTTTCCATACCTGAAATAACTACAGTATGTTTGCTTGGGTTCCACTTTCTCTTTCTGGAGATTTCTCTGTTTTGTTTCTTTATAGGAAAGTATTTTGTTATGATTTTGTAGGTCTTCAAGGATTTCTTTCAGTTTTTCTTTGTTGTTATTGGATTTGAGCAGATACCCTAATTTTGTTTTCAATATAACATCGGTGTTTGTTGAATTTTTTGTATTCCACAGGTCGGCCATTTGAATTCTGTCTTTTACTTCCTCACTGTTCACCATAATATAATACAGGTTGGCATATTCGGTGTTTTGAATTCCTTTCATCTTCAAAGAGAAATTAATATTTGTTGGTTTTGTTAGGTTATTATTCTTGTGTTGTTCATTTAAGTTTATGTTTTGATTAATTATTATGTTTGGCTTGTGTTTATTAATTGTTTTGGTTGTTGTTTTGGTTTCTTTAGTGTTTTGATTTGCACTTTCATTGGATGGAAAACCCTTGAATGGGCCATATTCTTCAACATCGCTACTTGTGATTTTGTTTACTCTGGCAGTGTTTATGTTTTGGGTTGATTGTGGGTGCACATGTATGACATCATTGGAATTCCCAGTTGTTTGATAATTATCTGACTGATAATTTTGATAAGCGACTTGTGTGGATTCCGTGTTTCTTACAGATGGAAATGCTTGTTTTTTAGGGTGTTGTTGAGTTGGCGAGTTGGGATTTTTATCTCTTTTCCTTTTGTTGTGAACTTTTCTCCATTCTCCATTATCATTAATTTCCATTTCGGAGTAATCACCATCACTTGAAGAATTCATGACGGGTTTTATATTGATTTTGTGCGGAATAAAACAACTTCTATTAATTTTCCGATAAACGCTGTGATAACGACCGATCGCGGCAGATGCTACACATTGAAATAACTATTCGAAATATTGAAGGATTTCTTCTTTATTTATTCCAACCGATAAACTCTCCCCCAGATGCCTTTGGAATACTGAGTGAATCTGAAACAGAAAAAAAAATCGAAGCAGAAAAAAGTAATAGAAAAATCAAACCATTGAAACTCTATTAAATCGATTTGAAATTTACCACCCAATTTAAAAACGACTCTGTTACTTCATGTATAGCCCTTAAACCATCCAAGAATGGTCCTATTTAACATAAGTCAAATAGGATCGGTAATAATATTTGAGTCTCATTAAATCGAGGACGTGAAATTTGGTAAATAAACACTGTTTTCCTCGTACAAAACCAACCAAATATCTGGGATATCGAGCACATAGTTTCAATCGGTGAATATCATAAAGTATTCAACACAGCTTGGCTGAATTTTTTACTGAGTTTGTTTTAAATGCAAAGGATAGATTAAATTATATTAATGAGAAATTATTTTAATACTTCGAGATATTAATGGTCAAATCAAAATTATAAATACTTCACAAAATTTTCAAATTACTCGTACATTGAACATATTTATATTTGAAGATTTTGGAAAGATGATATGTGCTTATATAATTTAATCCTTGATAAAATGGCGAATATTCAGTATTATGGATTCTATAATATACCTGGGTATTAAAAGATTTTGCTATTTCTGATCACATAATAATCATGATGGCAGTTTTGTCAATTCTGTTTCATTCTCATAATAAACATCTGAAAATTTTTAATAATTGGCAATGACGAAATTTCGTTCTCGATAAATTTTTACTCCCATGATGGTTGAGGAATCTTAATAAATTTAATTAATATAAATATAAATCTTTACCGCACAAAAAAGACTCTTGAAATACCGGGGAAGGTACTCCAAAGCAAGACTTTGTACAATATGTTAACTATGTATGCTATATTATAAGCTTATTGCAGAATTGATATATATGGAATTTTTTAATTCTACTCAGAGTAAGAAACGAGATATTAAACTTACTGAATTCATGATGGATTTCTTTCTAGTTTCTTTTCATGAAATTTTCTAGGTTATAGGGTTTTCCGCAAAGTTTATATTATACATATATGTACCGGTATATATGAAACTATCACGAAATGGACTCATTAGATGAAAATTTTCCAAAAATTTCTTATTTCTGGCTTTACGACAGAACTTAGACACGACAACTTGCTCTCAAAACATTTCAAGTTAGAATTTAAATTCGAACAGAAGAGTCAATTGAAAATTTTTCCATAATATTCAAATCCGAATATTTGACATATGAACACAAGAGTTAAAAATTCTATGTTTTTTTCAAAAAAATGCCAACTCAACGCCAAAATATTGTCACTGTATGTTCGATTCAATGAAAGTGTCAGCTAAATAATTCCCTATTCATTTTTCAATTCCTCTTGAAATCTTTTATAAAATATGTGAAATCAATTATAGAATATGAATATGGTTTTTGTTGTTTTCATTCTCTCCTTTCGAATCCTTTCGATGGGTGATATTTCATTTGAAAGATGCGTATAGTGGATCAGGCAAACATAATTCATACTCCATATACTAAGGCAGATTGAAACCAAGGAAAAGTTTAGCCACGTATACCTACCTAAATCAATCAACATTCTAACCTTAATATATTCTAAGGAACACCTAGAGCTAACCTATTGCTAACGTAATGGAATTGTAATCATACTATTCTCGCAATAAATCTCACACCCTCCATGAATACATAAGATGAAGCCACATCTGCCTCTAACTCCTTTTCGAACACTAATCATTTTCCACTCAGTGAGAAACTACTGCATGTCAACACACCTTTGGTATTGAAGTAGTCGTGCAGTTGTTATTACTTTGATATCAATAAAATTTAAAAACTCTTGTTGGTTCATACTGAGAAAAATATCTTCGATTTGATTGTAAGGAGTGAACTTTTTACTGTAAGGATGTTGAATAAATAAATAAGTAGAATGAGATCAGATATCATTCATCACACATTATAAATTCACTCATATCTTATCTAATAGTTATATTATAATGTTAACCCTCCGTTAGTCGACCACGGTCTGTGAAACCGGCCAGACACTTTTTATCCTAATTTTCAGAAATTCAGGGGGCATTGCATCTCCGGCTCCGTCTATCTTTCCGTAAGGATGCGACAGAGAGTCCTTGCGAATCTTGATTCATCACATGGCACGCATCGGGTAGACGTGATTCCGATTGTGCTCCGTATATAGATAAACAAACCGAGTTTAACAGCAAAGAGTTAACATTATTGAAATATCGCAACAAACAGTATATTCGTCAGTTTAGAGTTTACTTGGTCACTATGGGTCCTAAATCTATAACTGATATGAAATCAACGATTAAAGAGGCCATAAAAGATCTTCTCGGAGATGACGAATTCATCGATAAACTTTTCTTGAAGATAACGGAGAAAATTAATACGTTGGAAGAAACAATAAGCGACCAAAAGGAATACATCGATAAGTTAGAAAGTCGAATAGAAAATTTACAAAAAGCAGGTAAAGTTAATAATATCTGTATATACAACGTAAATGAAGAAAAAGGAGAAAAGATAATAGAAACAGTACTTCATATATTCAACCAAGAAATGAAAATAAATATCAACAAGGAAGACATAGTGAGGGCACACAGAATTGGAAAAAACAGTGAGAGTACCAGACCGATCATTGTGAAATTCGAAAGATACCAGCACAAAACACTAGTTTTCAAAAATTGTAAAACTTTGAAAGGAACTGGAATAGGAATTGCTGAAGACTTACAGAGAAAAAATTTCAACTATATAAAGAAGCTACTGAAAAATATGATAAGAAACAAGTGTTTACTCATTTTGCGATGTGTTTGTGAAAGTGGATAATAAAATCGAAAAAATTCGGATCTATCTGCGGATAGTGATAAAAATTGTGTTCATGTTAAATGAAAATTATTCAAATTATGGAAAATTGGAAATATCCCCAGCTGATATAATTTATGTTCTATAATTCTGTCATTGAATTTTTTTAGGTTATGGAGCCAATCTGTTCAATACATTGTTGATTTCTTTTTCTTTGGAGAAGATTATATTTGTTTTTGTTGTGAATGTCAGTTAATTATTTCAATGAGATTGATGGGTATGGCGGTGTGGGCACGGAGATTTTTGAGGGGATATATGAGGTAAAGTACATTTCTAATGATAATTTCAATATAATACATTTTAATATACGTAGCAT
Source organism: Propylea japonica (assembly GCA_013421045.1). NCBI lineage: Eukaryota > Metazoa > Arthropoda > Insecta > Coleoptera > Coccinellidae > Propylea > Propylea japonica. Next base: position 87,647,680 of record CM024239.1, on the reverse strand, counting down.
CCGGAAGAACTTTGAGGAATTAATGATCTATTTGAGTCAAGTTAAGCTCACAAACATCGATGTTATTGTTTTATCTGAGACTTTTACTCATGATACTGTATGGTTCGTTGGTTGAGTCAATTTTAAGATATGCAATTGTTGTCTGGGGTGGTCTATATGACTCAAATTTGAAAATTTTATCCACATGTCAAAATCGAATATTAAAGATTCTAGCTTTCAAAACATCCAGATATCCAACTGTACAGTTGTATGAAGAACTCAATATTTTAAATATAAGAAATCTGTACGTGATGTCATGTTTGACTGCTTTTTCGAAGATGAATGAGTCCTTTCCTATGGTGTCGCATAGTTATAATACCAGAACTGTACTAAATGAAAGTTTATGTGTTCCGAGAGTCAAAAGTTCATTTTGTAGTCGATTTGCCACTTACTTTTTGCCAAAAATTTATAACGAGCTGCCTGTCAATCTGAAAAAACTAGTAATGAAGGGAAACAGTAGAAAATCGATCAAAACTTTCATTGAAGGAAACAAAATGAAATTTCTACAACTATTTTCCCTTTGATTTTTGTTTTGTTTGTTTATGTTAAATGTTTGATGGTGAATTGTTAACATTCGCCGTGTTCCTGCTGCCATATATTTTCAGTCTCTATTATTTCTGCGGAAGCCCTTCGTGTGTTTAGTATCTATAATGGTGGTGATTCCAGCACACAAGTTCCCGTAACTTAGGCTGAATCGCTCTCCTTATGTAAAGATTAATTTTATGGATGTAATATTTTATGGGATGAATAAAGTTATTATTATTATTATTATTATTATATTATCTCATCGTGAAACGTGCTAGTACGAAAAAAATATATCGTGACACGGTGTGGGAGACCGGCGCGACTACTCTAGTACCCTATTTTTTTATATCTTGATAGTTCGATTGTGCGGCGAGTTTCAGGTGTGTTTGTTCTGTATAACTTATAACGAGGTATATTCATTGTTTTTTAGCCATGTGGTCTTACGAAAAAGAGCAAGCTCGACTGCAGAAATTACTAGAGGTTTTAGATGAGGTAGAGGATCAAATAGCAAATGACGAACATTCAGATATTGATCAGTCGGAAGAAAAATTTGAATATTTAGAACAACAACTTGCAAGTGATGACTCAGAGCAGAATATTTCTGATGATGATGAGGAAGAAAATCAAAGTAATACACTGTCGTTTTTTTGGCAAAGATAAAGTGACGCGTTGGAAAAATTTCCCCTCACAACAAAAAACTGCCTAGAAAATGGCCTTCATTAAGCTAAAATATGTTTGTAGAATCATTTTTATTTGATGGAAGGTGTAACTTTTTGTTATTTCTAGTCTTCAAATCCTTAGAGTTTGATTTTTTCTTTTTATGACTGAATAAAGTAAGGTGTATGAAGAAAATTTATTTTTTTGGAATTTCCCCAATATATTTGCATCAATTCGAAATATGTACCAATCTTGCATTTTCTTGTCACTCAGTTATGTTTAGAAAAGACATCCATCTGAATTTTTAGGCAAAAACTCTTTCCACTTTGCATTCAGAGCTCAATGGGTATACCCGGTCTGTGAGACCGGCGCGACTATCTATGTTAAGAATTTTTAGATACTCACTAAGTCCTTTTGAAAATTGCTCCGGAATCTCTAGCACTAAGCCTTTATTTTTTAAGGAATGCTCGTGATTACTAAGCACTTTTGGAAAGTAATTCGTTTACACGAGCACCGAGCACTAGGCACATTTCTAAACGAACCTTTGTATTTTCCATCCAAATATTTCTTAGTTTGAAATTTTGATTTGAATGTCTTGATTTTTTCTTACGAGTGTTATCGTGAAGTGGCCAAATTGAAATTGACAATAGTTTTTTCTCAGCAAGTCCAACATTGTCATTCACAGACAAACATAAAGTCACCATGACATCATATTAAAAAATTGGATATGATCTCGAAACAGAAAATAATATTCGAAAAGTTATAAAAAGACAATGACGTCTTGGCAATAAATAAAAAGAAAAATTTTCTTGTGGTGAGGCTGAAAAACAAATGCTGTCTGCAGTGAAAAAACGTTTTCTGAGCTCTTTATGTCATTCATTAAGTGAACAGACTGTAACTTGAATATTCGCCAATAAATAACTTGAAAGCATAATTATAGAAACTTGCATCGTATATCAAAAAAAGCACATTGCTCTATAGAATTCCCAAAAAAAAATTTTGCCATACAACATAACAATTTGTTCTTCGTGTCGAAATAATGGAAACATGAAGACCTGTTCTATTCCATAACATACAGCGAGATCCTTTTTCAACACCAGAGTTATAATGAAGAAAAAACTCAACAACTTAGATATCCATAAAGGTTGAACGACAAAATATTAATATTTTGATTCTTTGTCTATTTCAATCAGGCGAAAGTCCGTCATTTTCATGTTCCGACAAGTCCATAAAAGACTTAGTGCTTGGTAATTTCTGAAAGTGCTCGGGAGCACTGCGATGCTTAGAAGCACTTTTTAGAATTACTAAGCACAAAGCCCTTTCAAAAAATTTGCGAAGCACCAAGCACTAAGCCCTGGTTCACCCTAGTGCTCGCGAGCACTGTGCTTACGAGCACAAAAGTGTTTCGAGTGCTTTCACGAGCATTAAGCACAAGACTTCGGCACAGCTCTCTCCGTAAGCACGATAACTCTCGAAGGAATTGCCCTACAGACTTGTAATTTTCGGGTTGAGTTCTTTAACCAGCCAAATCGTTCAGGGTGGTCCATAAAATATGTGCATTCAAAATTCTCGTTCCATAGAAAATTCGAGTGGAATACTGAAAAGAAGACTCTTTATATTTCTATAACAAAATACCCGATTCGAGTGAAATTTATTTTATGAATTGAGATTGATGTACTGAATATTCCTGCAGAATTTCAAGAGGATCGCATCATTCGAACCATAGAATTATTTTTTTTTCAGTTATTAATTTTTTACATACTTCATTGTTTGAATAATTTGCAGGATATAATTTCGATCGTTCAGTTATATTATACTGAAAATGAATCTCAAGACCTATTCAAAATTTTGAGATAATAGCATATTTATTTGCTCCACCAATAATAGAGCACTCAAAAGCACCTGCTCAGGGCTTTTCTTACATTATTCATGTTGAATCGATAACTTCATTTAAAATTTCAAACATTTTCTCATAATAATAACATACTCGCGAACCCTTATATGCCATGGTGTAACATGACAAGCCAGTTTTGGCAAAAAAATTAGATGTGTTGTTGATTCTTTATAATACCTGTAGCAGCAAAAATAACTTAAAAATATGGAACAATCTGACTAAGAGTTCTAAGAGTTTACTGAACCAAAATTAATGTACCTACTCCTACCACTGGTTCTGCTAAAATCTAATGAGGCTTCTTTTGCTGCTGTAAAAGTATGTCAATGCATATGCACTTGTGTAAAACATAACTATATCGAGGTATGGTATTAACGAAATTGTAGAGTTTCGATGTTATTGTCAGTTTAAATGTTAAAATGAACCATAACAATGCCTTCTGCTCAACTTCTATGGTTCCTAATTCAAACAGATGGAAAGTTCTGAGAATTATTCGAGATTTGTTCCATTCTTTTATTGGTCCTTAGGGATTCCAAATGGATTATTGTACCGTTCCGCCTTTCCAAGAGCTACATCTTCATATTTATGTAATTGCAGACACATTCACACGTAAGCTGGAATTATTGTTCGCACGCGTGCTTAGTGGGGCACTTACGACAGTTTTATCCATCTTCCTGACGTTTTCCGGGATTTCCGGGAATATTTTCTAGAAATATTTTAATCCTGTTGGGAGAGCAAATGTAGGATATTTCAGAAAAAAATCTCGTTTGTTCTTGGTCTTGATCATAAGTGGATGAGTGCTTTAATTCTGAAATAAAATTCGAAAGGTGGTTAAAGAATGCATCACATCCACATATGAGTAGAAGGTTCATATACCTAATAAAATAACTGAAGAGCATCTGGAAAATGTAAACGGGGTAGTTGTTTTCCACAATGAACCCCCACTTTATCTTTTCCATCCATTCTATACATATAAGAATATAAATTTTATTTTGATCGTCTGAATGAAAGAGAGCATCTGGAAAATGTAAACGGCGTAGTTCCTCTGAATGTTTTCGACAATGAACTTCCACTCTCCCTAGTTTTACATAGAAGAAACAGTTTTCGTTTAAGAGGATCTAACCATTACTCTTTCCACAAGTTGAGTCACCATATTAGATGTGTTCTTTGTAATCAATAGCATAAGAGAACGTTTCAAAAGAAAAACATCCATTAACTGATCTCATTCCATGAGATCTGGCAGAAAACATGATGGCTCATCATCCATTAATTAATAATTATTAATTCCGCGTCTAGCCTACGCCTTATCGACTGCGCCACTTTCCAGTGACTTTTATGGCACTGTAAAACATACCCAGTAACGAAATTCATTAGAAACTATCAATTATCCACTCAATATTAACCCAACTCGCTTTTTCTATCCATTCTATATAAGGTTTTATTTATTTTTTATTTTACACAGAAGAACGCTTACAGGTGTGAACACCAAAAAAAGCGCACTAATAATATAAAATAGACAATGTTAACAATTAAATATAAATGAACTCAGATCATGAACAAATTGAAGAATTACCCAAATATCCTCTTAACGGACTTTTGAAGGAACTTAACTACTCCCCCGAACAAATCGACACTATGTAGGTACATAGGGATTGCATAGGTATAATATAACATCTTGAATAGGAGAATACTTGCGCTGTTGGTTCTATGGTGGTCAGGTAAAATACAGGAGGTCTCCTCAGATGTCTGACAGGAACATAAAAAATCGATTGAATCTAGAATTTGAGGGCATTTATTTTATTTGACAGTATTTGTGAGGATCAAAATTAAATTATTCATTTTTCTTCTGTCCCTCAAACTAACCATCCGAAAATGTCTCAAACGAACGCTGTAGTTATCCGGACTTCCAGGTATCAGGTGGAATCCAGTCCTGTAACCCAGAAACCTAAGAAACTAACTAAGAAAGCTTGTACCCTTTCCCAACTTTTCGATGTAATATTATAATGAGGACTCCCAAACCGAAGAAGCAAAGTTGAGCTTGCTGTGAACAAAGGCATAGTACAGAGCCAAAATTGCCCTCACGACTTTTTTTCCGTGTGAAAGAAACTACACAGCACTTTTCTGTGTTCAAATGTAAGCTGAAGGCTCACAAATGACAAAGGGCTATCCAGATCATTCTGAAGATCTAAGCAGTCCTGGATTCTTTGAATTCGCACGAAAAGTTCAAATCGTCCGCAAACAAAAAAAACTTACATACTTCAAAAACATAAGTTGATACGGTTTATGTAAATGATAAACAATAGTGGGCTCAAATGGGAGCCTTGGGGGACTCCTGATGTTGCAAAGAATGATCTTGAACTAAATTTCCCTATTTTAATGTAATGGGATCTATCTGTGAGGTAGGACTCCGAACCATTTCAACAATGCGCCCTCAACACCGATATTCTTAAGCTCGTTCAGAAGGGTTTTAATATTGATTCGGTCGAAGGCTTTGCTGAAATCCGTGTATATAGCATCTACTTGAATTCCCTTTATCGAACTTTTTGGATAAATTCAATGAAGCAGATGAGATTAGTTTCAACTGATCTTCCTTTAATGAAACCATGCTGCTCAGGTATTATTCGAGACTGCATATGATGGAGCAAACGGTTGTAAATTATTGATTCAAACACCTTTTCAAAAAACAATTTTACTGATAGGACGATAATTTTCTACAGAATTCTTTCTTCCGATTTAAAACAGGAGTTATGCTAGCAACCTTCCAGGAGTCAGGAATATGCCACTATGGAGAGATTTATTAAACATCAATGCAAAGAGGGACACTACACTCTTTCAGAAAAAATTGGGGGTATCAGTTCAGGACCAGATCCTTTTTTTTCATCCCAATCAGTATTATCTCCCGACATGATCAGGAGTTTATATGGCAAGAGCCTAAAAAGTAATGATCAGGAGAGCCTTTGTTTACATCAAAATTCTTGTTGGATCAGGCCTTGTGAAAACAGACTCAAAATAATCGGCAAATAAATTACAAATTTCTTTGCCTGACTCCCGATGCGTTTTTTATATGACATCTTATTGGGAAACCCCGAATCTTTAGAACCAACAGACACAAAGTCAAAAAGTTTTTTTTGATAATTTTTGACCTCAGATTGGACTGATGTTTAAATATCTTTCTAATCGCATTTGATAAACACTTTGTTCAGACCGCAAAGCCTGAAATATTTTTATAATCACCATAATTTCCATAAATTTTCCATTTTTTTTGTGGAATTTGTTTTTACGTTTAATGAGTTCAATAGTTTATTTGAAGAAATAGGATGGATAGCCCTTAACTTTCTTTATTTTGGGGACATGTCTATCAATTAACTCATTTAAAATATCATAGAAAACAACTAAATCATCATTAACGTTATCATTCAACAAGTATTTGTCCCATGGTATATTATGTAAAGATTCATTTAAGAGCAAAGTTTAGCCCTTTTGAAACTATAAAAAGAGTCATTTAGACACAGTGTCTTGACCAGCCCAACACCAAAAAGAAATTCCACAGATGATTTCTGTCCTCAGGAACAATGGGATCAGAACATCTCATCAGATTATAAACTCTAAAACTGTAACTGAGTATTAAATCCAAAATTTTGTTATTATGGTTTACTATTTCGTTGAACTGGACCAACTCAAGAAACGAAAAAGAGTCCACCAATGAGGCACATTCGTGTCAACATTCATGGGTTCTAACTATTGCTTGAGACATTCCTCACCAAGAAACCCCAGGTTCAAATAAGGAAGGACACCTGGAACATGTGAACTGGGCATTTCCTCTGAATGTTTTCTACAGTGAACCTCCACTTTTCCTAGTTTTTTTTAATGAATCTGAATTCGTTTAGAAGAACCCAACTATCTTTCCTCAAGTTACGCCGACATCTCTAAATGTGTACATTGTAATCAATGGAATAAGAGAATGCTCTCTTGAGAAAAACATCTATTAACTGATCTCATTCCACGAAATCTGGAGAACAAAATGATGACCCATCATCCATCTTTATTCCTCGTCCAGGCTACGCCTTATCGACTGCGCCACTTACCAGTGACATAAGTTTTCGAGACTTCCATGGCACTATGAAATATCTTTTTCATACGTTCTATACATATAAGAATATAAATTTTACTTGCTCGTTTGAATAAAGAAAGGCATCTGGAAAATGTAAACGGGGCAATTCATCCGAATGTTTTCCACAATGAACCTCCACTTTCTCTAGTTTTTCCATAGACGAAACTGAATTCGCTTTGGAGTATCCAACCATTACTCTTTCCACAAGTTAAGCTAGCACCACTAGATGTGTACATTGTAATCAATGGAATAAGAGAACGCTTCAAGAGAAAAACATCCATTAACTGATCTCATTCCACGAGATCTGGCGAACAACATGATGGCTCATCATCCATCTTTATTAATTCCGCGTCTAGGCTACGCCTTATCGACTGCGCCACTTTCCAGTGACATAAGTTTCCGAGACTTTTATGGCACTGTAAAACATGCCCAGTTACAAAATTCATTAGATACCATCAATTACCCACTCGATGTTGATCCTTTGAGAAATAAATTGAGTGGAAACGATTCCAATTCCGCGTTTCCCGCTTTCTTTCTTTCAATTCGGCCGAATTTTGCCGCATTTACTCCCTGATGAGTCGAAAACAACGGTTATGGCCTGTACTTGACCAGGAAAGTTATATGAGGGCAGAAGAAATGTTCTCTAAATGTGAGATGAAAAGTGTTTTTCATTATTTTCATTCCATCCATGATAATAATAATATTTTTATTGTTACGATGATAATGTTTATGACAGAAGCCATACAGAGTACAGATTTTCCGAAAGATAATGGTAAGCTCTACATAAAATCCATATCCTGTATGAAAACAAGGCATACAGCTTTTGAGGAACTACCCCGTTTCAGAGAAAAAAAGCAGGTAAAGTATTGGAAAAAAAGGAGTAGTAGAAAAGGTTTCTCTCTCAACTTGTTTTGCACAATATCTAGCTGAGAGAGTAGTAACTGATTATGGATATTGAATCAAGTCGTTTCTGTAGCTGAAAGAAATTTCGGAAGTCCGAAAACGTGTACGAGAAAGATGTCTTATGGATTTTCTTTCCATGCCACGTAACTGTGACCAGATCTATGATGCAATTTAAGGCCATGAAGGTATTGTCTATACCGAATCCTTTTCTAGAGACAGATCACATAGGTTTCAGTCAGAGCAACAAGCCATGAGCGCAACTTTCAAGTAATCGTTCCTTTCAGAAACAAATGGACCCAGCATGCTGGCATCCTAATGAAAACTTGCCTTGCCTTGTTCCCAGACGGTTCCAGAATAATAAACGGCACTGGAACGAGAGTCAATACGTGAGTGACAAGATCTCACTGAGTCTAGTCAGTATGCAACCATAATTCTGGCAGAGTTATTTGCCATTGAATATTTGGCATAGCTGTTGATCAAACGCGAATGCACCGCGACCATATCAAAATTTTTGACCTAGTTCAAGCGATAATAAAAGCTCTTGAATCTTGCTTTCTCACAGAAAAAACAGTCTGTAACTACTGTAAGGTCCTGAGCAGATAGAATTACACTTGTCTGAATACCAATTCATTCAGAATAGATTGCTTTCAACAGAACCATTACGTTATTGGTTATTATTAAGTAATAAGCGTTCATTACGAAAGCCTTGAAAAAAGCTGGCAGACCTAGTGCTATCTCAGCAAATAATTGAAATCAAAACAGTAGTCGGAATTAAGACAGGCCACTCCTAGCTGAAAGAGCATTTTTCAAGACGCAGCAAGGAGCTGGCATAATCATATAAGACCCCAATTACAGGAATGCAGGACCATTTGGAGCTCTAAAAAACCTCTGACATTACAGGCGAAGTACAGCAAGTTTGTTTTGGTCTGTCAAAACACTGGGGGAATTAAAAAAAAGAGGAACATACTGTCCCTTCATCGGACCCTTATACTGATGATGGGAGGTCTATGTTTGAGTAAAAAGGGAGAAACTTTTAACACATAAGGTCAAAAACAAACAAAGTGACTGATTACACCTAGAAAATAGTTCCCCAAATATCAGGAGGATTTCCAAATCAGTGGCTCATTGCACTAAAAAACTTTGTAACTTCTCACTTCAAAAAATGAATTGCGTTGCACGAAACTGCAATGTGAAAAGTCAAGTGCAAAGTAAAAAGCACATCGCAAAAAATAAATGTGGGAGAACTTTTGTGCAACATAGTTTATGTTCACTGTGCAAATTTGTCAGAATTCAAAGTGCCAAGTGAAAAGTTACAAAGTATTTTGGTGCAATAGGCCCCAGGTTTGGCTGTCCAAGAGAAGATCATAACTTCAGATGTTCATGAACCATAATGTCGAAATGAAATACACTGCTCAAAAGAAATTAACGCACATTCTGAAATCTCATTTTGATGAAAGTTAACTCTACATTGACTTTATAACTTATTTTTATGTTTTCTCGGGAAGATTTCGAAAAAACAAGACACATTAAATGAAAAAAAAATTCAGGATTTCACCGAATCTCATGTGAAAAAAGAAAAAATAAACAATTTTCATACTATAATGCTGATAAGTGATTTAATACTTGGTATTTCTACTCCTTGCGTTAATTACAGCTCGGCAACGACGGTTCATACTCAAAATGAGTGATCTTTAAATGTTCTAATCTAATCCTTCACAGATTTCTGTGAGTTAGATTCCTAAGTCATAAGAGTAGCTGGATGATTTCTGAACTTCTCAGCCTTCTAATGAGGGTTGTCCCAAACTGCTCAATCGGATTAGATTTGGACTTCTGCTGGCATTTCATTCGAGAGACTTCAACCTCTTAAAGGTACTCCTGAACGATGCGGTACGATGGAGTCTGGCATTATCGTCCATAAAAATGAAATTTTCACCAATGTATGGGCAAATGGCATTACATGCTCTTCAGAATGTTCCTTATATACCTATAAGCATTCATAGCTTCATTATCACGGCCACTAGGTCTGTGCGAGCAGTCAAAGATATTCCATCCCATATCATAATCGATCCTCCCCCGAAACCAGTAGTATTCAGGTGTTGCACTGAGCATATCTTTCATGTAGACGTCTGTATACAAGGGAACGTCGATCACAATGGTAAAGGCAGAATGTAGACTCATCTGTGAAGAGAACTCTTCCCAATCAGGCTCTTCTCAGTGGATAAGCTCTCTCGCAAAATCCAAACGCGCCATTCGAAGGGCTTGGGTAAGAGCTGGGCCTCTTGCCGCGAACAAGGCCTTAAATCATATTCTCTGAGGCGATTTCTTATTGTCTGAGTGCTAATTTGCTCCCCATGAGTTTGCTCAAGATGATTTTGAAGAGGCGAGCGGTTGCAAACCGTTGTCTCAACGAAGAAACTCTCAAGTAACGTTCTTGAATGGCAGTTGTTACCCGTGGTCTAAGCTGTCCTGGTCTTCGGACATTCATACCTGTCTCCCTGGAATCGCTGCAACATTCTGGACACACTTGTATGGGAAACTCCAAACCTTTTTGCAATTCTTGTGAATGTCCACCCTTCTTCTCGCAAAACTAAACCGCTTGGCACATTTCTCTTGGGGCAAATTGCGTGTTTCGCCATGCATAGCGAAGGAGTGTAGAAAATCAAACGAAATTGATCGAGAACTGATCGAGAACAACTGATTTCAGATAGGAGCCAATACATTCCAAATCTGATAATATAATATTTTGTATTGAAGAGAAACGTTGAAGTGGATAAAATATGCATGCATAATTCTGATAAAATGAGAACACCTTCAGTTGTAGAATAAATTTGAGATTTCCATAATGTGTGGTTAATTTTTTTGAGCAGTGTATATCTGAGATAGATGGATACGCTATAAAATGAAAAACCATATATGCAACATTCATATTGACCATCCCTTCAATATACCCCGTAAAAAAATTCACCATATTCCATGAATGAAACTCATTAATGCAACAGTTAAATTCAAATTCCTGATTTAAACTTCCTAACACGCCCACTTGTTGTAAATATTTCTCCCTAGCACAATGAATTCTTGACCTCGTAACGTTCTTTGTGCTTACAACCATATTCGGAATATTAAGTTCATTACGTAAGGCCTATAATAAATCAAGGAAAACGTAATGAAGTTCCACCCGCTTGATATCAATCATTTTCATTGCTACATCATGAACAAATAGCGACGCCAAGAATAACGATGTTGATACTTGTTTTCTGATTCGACTGAATAGAGTTAGACATTATCAATCATTTCAGGAACACCTAACAATAACGTTGCCTGGTGCTTCTGTTTAAAGTGGAAATGAGTGAATCAGCATTTTTCTGAGAACTGAAAAGAATGATAATGGACTGCATAGAAGAGTATTACGTCCAATTCTGTCGTCGACTTAGATTGAGTACAAATATCGTCGATTTTCTCCTGAAAGAGAAATATTTCATTTCGATTAATCGTTCTCAGTATATTCTTTCTTCACTTATGGTTAATATTAAGATAAATGCAACTTTGAGATTTCAAGTGAAATTTGGGTATATTGGTACAGTGTCTATCATACTGTACTGCGACCAATGAGGTCTTTATTCTGGTTGTGTTTCTTCTGTGTTATAAATAAATAAATTCTCCAAGGAGACTTCGCTCAAATCTCGAGTGGCGTTAAGGCGTTTGGTTTGCGCCAACACAGTGCATTGGCATTATAGAGGGTTTTCCAATAAGAGGCGTTACTTTGAATATCCCGCTATTTCGGTAGATGTCTCTTTTAAAGCCGTCATTTTTTATCATTTGACAAGTAGAAACTGAGTCATTAATGAAAAGGGAACGATACTCGCTTCAAGAACGCATTGAAATTTTTTAAATTCGCTATGAAATGGTGAAAATTTGGCACAGACGGTTCGTGAACTCGAATATTTTTGGTTTGTCGTGTAGCACTTGTCGAACAGCAATAAAGGAACTGGTGGAAAGATTCGAGCTGTTGGGACAAGTTAGTGATGTGAAAAATAAAACCGTGCTCGTTGCTCAAGAACAGCCGAGAATATTGCTGCTGTAGCCGAAAGTGTTGAAGAACACCCAGGTTTGTCCATTCCTCTTCGTTCTTTGGAATTAGGCATCACACAACGCCAATACACCTTATTTACATAAGATTTGGGTTTAAGACTCATAAATTTCAGTTAACACAAAAACTCAAGCCGGTCGATCATCAACAACGTCGTGTCTTTGCTGATTGGGTCGTTGAAATGCATGAAAATGATCTGGAATTCCTTCGAAAAATCATCTTGAGTGACGAGGCCCATTTCTTCCTCGGTGGCTTCGTCAACAAGCAAATTGTCGCATCTGGGGCTCTGAAAACCCAAGAGTTATTGTTGAAAAGAAAGCCTCTCTATCTTCAACGTGTGGCTGTTTGGTGCGGTTTATGGTCCGGTGGAGTCAATGGAGTTACGGTGAATGGACTGCGCTATCGAAAGATGATCAATGATTTTTTATTGCCGGAATTGGATAGTATTGATCTGGATAACGTTCACTTTCAACAAGACGGCGCTACGTGCCACACAAGCAACAAAACCATTGATCTTATGCGGGAAAAGTTTCCGGACCTCTTATATCTCGAAGAGGTGATCACAATTGGCCACCGAGATCTTCTATTGGGGCCACGTGAAAAACGAGGTCTACGCCAATAGCCCATCGTCGATTCAAGCCCCCAAAGATGAAATTCGTGAGGCTATCGAGCCATAGGGCAGCCACTCCTGCTATTTGGTTATAAAAAATTTCATTAAAAAAGGATATGGTCCTGTTTGCGTGGTCGTGGTTGGTCATTTGCCTGATGTTTTTTTTCCACTATTAACGGCATAGCTTCTTCTTTTTAATGAAATAACATCCGATCATTTATTTTTGAAAAATGGCATTTCTCTTCGAATATCAAAATTATCTCTATCATTGGAAAATATGGCTCGCTCGGTGGTTTACGTGACCTAACCTAAACCTAACCTAATATTAATCATTTTCAGTGCTACATCATGAACAAATAACGACGCCAAGAATAACGATGTTGAGACTGTTTTCTGATTCGACTGAACTAGAGTTAGACATTATCAATCATTTCAGGAACACCTCACAATAACGTTGCCTGGTGCTTCTGTTTAAAGTGGAAATGAGTGAATCGCATTTTTTTTGAGAACTGAAAAGATGATAATGGATTGTATAGAAGACTATTACGTCCAATTCTGTCGTCGACGTAGATTGAGAACAAATATCGTCGATTTTTCTCCTGAAAGAGAAATATTTCATTTCGATTAATCGTTCTCAGTAAATTTTTTTCTTCACTTATGGTTAATATTAAGATAAATGCAACTATGAAATTAGAGATCAAGTGAAATTGTGGTAAATTGGCACAGTGTCTACCATACTGTACTGCGACCATGAGGTCTTTTGTGCTACATTTTGCTCAAAATGTGATCTCCTCGGCAAAGTTGGGATTTTGTCTCGTTTGTGTTCCTGTGTTGATAAATAAATAATTTCCCCAAGGAGAATTCGCCCAAATCTCGAGTGGCGTTAAGGCGTCTGTTTTGCGCCAAGATATTGCATTGGCATTATAGTGGGTTTTCCAATTAGAGGCGTTTTTTCTAATAGCTGTCTTTTTTATAATTTGACAAATGAAAACCAAGCCATTAATAAGAATGGAACGAAAAATGCATCAAGAATGCATTGCAATTATAAAAATTCACTATGAAAATGGTGAAAATTTGGCAGAGACGGTTCGTAAAACTCGTACATTTTTGGGCCGTGAAGCACCTTTTCGGACCGCACTAAAGAAATTGGTGGAAAAATCCGAGCTGCTGAGACAAGTGAGTGATATGAAGAATAAAACACGTGCACGTCGCTCAAGAACAACTGATGATATTGATGCTGTAGGCGGAAGTGTTGAAGAAAACCCAGGTTTGTCCATTCCTCGTCATTCTTTGGAATGAAGCATTCCACAAACGTCATTACACAGTATTTTGCGTGAAGATTTGGGTCTCAAGGCTCATAAAGTTCAGTTAACACAACAACTCAAGCCGGCCGATCATCAACAACGTCGTGTCTTTGCTGATTATTGTCGTGGAAATGCATGAAATGATCCGGAATTCCATCGAAAAATTATCTTGAGTGATGTGGCCCATGTCCACCTCGGTGGCTTCGTCAACAAGCAAAATTGTCGCATCTGGGACTCGAAAAACCCAAGAGTTATTGTTGAAAAGCCTCTCTATCCTCAAAATGTAACTGCCTGGTGCGGTTTATGATCCGGGGGAGTCACTGGACCTTACTTTTTTTCGGAAATGAATCTGAAGCAACAGTTACATGAATGGATTGCGCTATCGAAAGATGATTAATGATTTTCATGGCCGAAATTGGATGGTATTGATCTGGATAACGTTCACATTCAACAAGACGACGCTACGTGTCACACAAGCAACGAAACCATTGATCTTTTGCGGGAAAAGTTTCTGGACCGTGTTATCTCTCGAAGAGGTGCTCACAATTGGCCACCGAGATCTTGTGATTTAACACCTTGCGACTTCTTTCTTTGGGACCACGTGAAAGAGAAGGTCTTCGCCAATAGCCCAGCGTCGACGAGCGAATTGACTGAGGTTGCACAAACCTACAATTGAAAAAAAAATCATTTTAATCGGACTTGAAATAACATATTTATGAATTAACAAACTTCATCGATTTTTTGAGTGGATCGATTATTTTGCCGGTGAGTTTATGTTCTTTGAACGTTAACGGGATTAGCTCCAAAGTATGAGCTTAATAAATAATTCTCTGATTTCCTTTTTGACGAAAATGAAGTTTTTACAAGCATACTGATGGTGTTCCGACTTCCAGATAAAAAATAACTATACTTACCTAGAACTATCTTTCTCTTGACTATATCGAATTAATCAACAAACATCTCACTTGCATTCGTTATAAATCAAAGGGCAGACATAATCAACAAATTAAATTTTCCGTACGATTGATATGCAGCAAAAACTATACTCATTAGTCACAACGGCATTAAGAGCCATTACAAATATTGAACTTGTTTCAAACTTGCGACTCTTCGGTAGTTAACATTTCCGGAACAACTCGAAATTCGTGAAACGGCGAAACTCAAACAAGAAGCTCTAACGAAAGGGACATATTTCTAGTATTATCTGAATTACGATGCATATGAGCAATGGCTTAATCAGAAATTCTATGAAGGGTAGCCCTATTGGAAGGAGTCTACAGGGCGTTGGCTATAATTGAATCAGTGAGAAACAGGAGATCACTTTACTGGAAGATCACCATGAATATAGCTGAAGACTGTTGTCTTTATTTTAATTTGTAATGAATATTATTTTTGTATTTTGCATTCCTCCCTGAAATAGCGTGGCGTAGTTTAATGCAGATAATAATTAAATAACATAGAGTTTGTTTCCTTTCCTTACTAAAAAACGTAAAAAACTCGAAAGGTAACATGAAATACCATTCGTAAATCAGAAATATACAAATGCTAAATAACTGAATGAGATCAAAGTCTGAACTGAATTTCCCAAACAAAATGAGCAAAATGGAAAGATAGATGCCCTTCATACTCTGTGAACCAAAACCAGACTAACTCCAATGAGATTTTCTATGCCTCAAACAGCAACTAATCCGAACTAAGAGCAACGTCGTTGTGGCATGTGCGAGACACCAGGCAAAGCCTTCGTAGATAATATTACCTCGGGTGATACGCCCTTTCAAAGGAGCTCTACTACGCTAAGGCGCAAAACACAAAACATATAGGAGAAAACCCGGATAGATGCTTCACATTTTGAAATTGCCTCATATTTTTGAAATTATTGATATCATATGTGCGATTTCTATGAATGTAGGTAGCCCCATTATTTGACTTGAAATACTGAAACTTTTCTCTGACATTGCCGTTCATACTGTGTGAACCAAAAACCAAACTTACTCCAATGAGATTTTCGATGCCTAAAATAGCAACGAAACATGACTCGAATTAACAACAATTGTTCATTTTTAATGGAATTTCAAAAGCATATATTAAACGAACAGTTGAATTCTTCATATTAAAATAAAGCATTATTCGACACATTCTTGTTAAATTAATTAAATATTAAGGTTCTACAACAATAATCAATAATCAAGTTTAAATTCAAAATAATGAAAGAATCAAAAATCAGCTATGAAGAAAAGGTTTAAGCTTAGATGCCCTAAGGGGCACTTATACCTCAAACATCAGGGCAACTATCCTTTTCGATAGGAATAAATGCCCAAGAATTTTTGAAATGAATTAAGGAGAAAACAGCATTTTTTTACGCAGATATACCTACACTCAATGAAACACTGTATTGACGTAATAAAAAATATAACGGAATTCATTACTGCTTCAAAATTTATACAGCGGCAAATACTCACCTCTAAAACTTTGGCGTGTTTATGAAGTTCACTAAGGCTTAGGTCCAGGGTAACCTACTTTTAATAGTTATTTTTGTATCTAGTGCGCGAAATGCTACTTTGGTGATCGAGAACTGATTTTTTTAACGAGGCGCAGCCGAGTTAAAAAAAATAGTCGATATCACCAAAGTATTTCGCGCATGAGATGCAAACAAAATTTTTTCTACAAACGCTTAGCTTAATATGAAAAAAAATATTGAACTGGTTTGAACTGTTTTTCCAAATCAAGTAATTAGGTATTATAACTATGGGCAATATATTCTATGTTGTAAGCAACACTCAATGTTAAAGAAAACGTGGATTTCAAGAAATTCACAAAGTTAAAATATAAAAATCCCATATAGTTTACATGCAGTGTTCGAAGTAAGTATTTCGCACACTACTTCGCGCACGGTGTCATAGTAACGAAGGAAATGAAAAAAAAGGTCACTTCGCATATTCTTGCCAATGCGCGAACCTTGTCATTTTTTGACGTTTGTAGAAAAAATTAATTTTTTGTCTCGTGTTTCAGAAGTTAGGTATTTTGAAAATGGGGCATCTATCCCTCTGGGGCATTTATCCGGGTTTTCCCCTAGTCGGTTTCCGACCATTCATAAGTAAGAAATACACAAATGCTAATTAACTCAATGAGCTAAAAGTCGCAAAAACGTCGGAATCTGAAAATCCCAAACAAAATGAGCAGCACCAAAAAAAGATAGAAAATTAGGTGTAGGTACAGCGTCGTAAGTTAATCAAAAATTCAAGATCCGAACTAAGAGCAACGTCGTCATCGCGGCATGTGCGAGACACCAGGCAAAGCCTTCGTGATGTGGCTGAATAATATTACCTCGGGTGATTCGCCTTGTCAAAGGAGCCCGACTTTTCCTCCTCGTCAGTTACTCCAATTACTGTGTACTCGAGATCGAGCGTGTACAAGAAGACTGTTTTCTATGAGAAAGACGAAACATCACCCTCCGAAAATAATGAAACCTCCTTCAAACCCATCTTTCGCTCAAGTGACCCTCCACCGATAATAATATGAATTTTTTGCTCATCAGAATTTTCATTTGTACGTTTGATTTGGGTGGGATCGGTTGCTCGAAGTCTAATTGGATTCTTGTGATATTATTTGTTCGCATCAGTCGAACAATAGGAGACAGTGGCGTATTCTGATTTTTGCATGCTTTTCTCTAAGAACAGCATGGTTAATTCCCTTTTCATAATGGACGGCAGCGAAAGCGTAATTCTCAGAGTTGACGAGTATGAATTACATGAAATTGTCTATAATGCGCAACACAAAAATGACTTTTGCTTCTTGTATACAGGGTTTTACATAACAGTACGTCACAACTTAAGGGGATGAATCTAGGTATAACTTCAAGAAAAAAAGTCATATGAACATGGGTCCGCAAAGGCTTTATTACGGAGCTACAGGTTGTTGAAATTTCAAAAAAAATAGTTTTGTTTTCATAGCTCCTACAGTTTTTGATATATTCAGTCCAAATTGGAATGCGAGCTCTTTTCAACAGTGTCCATCATTGCACGTCCTGAATCTTAACTAGAATCTACAGGGTGTTTTTTTTTCGGAGCCATATCTCCTTTTTCTCTCTCAAACTTTTTTGCGGTGCGATAGAAGCAGAGTCGTAATAGCTCGCTCAGTCAATTTCTTGCAATGGGCCAACTCGGTCGTTTGACCGAATTGACACATCGTCAAAAGTCTTGACTCATTTTTCGTGTATCAATTTTCAACTGATTCAAATGAACATATCGACGTCATGTGTCCGGAATAGAACGAGAGTTATTAGATTGAGAATATTTCAAGAAAAATGGCAGTAAATCCAAAAAAATGACCCAACCAATTATCAACAGGGCAAGAACTCACATGAGTCAACCTGAGAACCGACCCCATGAATGAAATTCGAACTGTGGAAGGATCAGAAAGCAAGACCCGTGTCGACATTTGCAATACTTACTCGAGATCTTTTCGGCCATTTTGTCGATCCTTACATATCAGATTCTCCTTTCATGATGCACCATAGTGAGTTATACGAGTGAGTTATTATAACTCTCCTTATTTGTTTATAGATAATATAATATATTGAAGAGCAGTTAGATAATGACTCAATAGGAGTACATTATCATTTTAAATAATACAAAACCCCAGAAATCATAATCTTGGCAGAATTCAAGTTCAATAATCAACCTGTAGGTCTTTCTAGAGAACTTCACCACCTGCGCACATATCTAATATCAACCCAATTTCCATCTAATGAATCAAAATCCTTTCTCACTCTCAACCAGGGAAAAAAATGACCCAACCAATAATCAACAATGCAAGGAACTCACATAAATCAGCCTGAGAACCGACCCCAGGAGTTGAATTCGAATCGTGGAAGGACCCGAAAACCAGACCCGTTTCGACATTTGCAATACTTACGCGAGATCTTTTTCAGTCATTGTGTCGATCTCAACATATCAAATTCTTCCTTTTCTGACGTACCATAGTGAGTTATACGAGTGAGTTATTCCAACTCTCCTGGTTTGTTTATAGATACTCTTATACAGGATGTAACTAAAGAAGTGTAAAATATTCAAGGAGGTGATTCCTCATCGAAAAAAAGATAGGCTCTTTTATATAAAGAAACTTTATTGGAGCAGCCCTTGTTAAGATACAGCCCCTCAAAGGGAGTACATAAAATTTGTATAACAATTTTTTTCACAAGCACCAAAAAGTTACATATTGAAATTACCAGACGTTTCCTCCTACTAGCAAAAAGACACGTATCCAGTTATTTATTTGGTTTACCCCATGGTTGTAAGGGTGGGAAACGCACCCCTAAAGTTTATTTCCAATGTAACTTTTTGTCTTATTATTTGTTTACCATTTAAAAATTGATTTCCCATAGCGTGTTTCATTCTAAACAAAAAAATGTCTCCTGAGTTTTTTGCCAAAATAAACCAGTTCGCGGTAAAAAATTATTTTACGAACAACTATAGAGATAGATCGTCATAAACTGGCAGCGTTATACCAATTTAATTATCACTCTCGCTAAAAGTGTCCTACTAGATAGATTAGTTTCGCATTTATGACGATCTATCTCTGTAGTTGTTCGTAAAATATTTTTTTACTGCGAACTGGTTTATTTTGGGTAAAGAAATCAAGAGACATTTTTTGTTTAGAATAAAACAGGCTATAGGAGATTAATTTTTAAATGGTAAACAAATAATTAGACAAAAAGTTACATTGGAAATAAACTTTAGGGGTTGCGTTTCCCACCCTTACAACCATGTGGTAAACCAAATAAATAACTGGATAAGTGTCTTTTTGCTAGTAGGAAACGCCAGGTTAATTTCAATATTGTAACTTTTTTGGTGGAAGGACCCGAAAACCAGACCCGTTTCTACATTTGCAATACTTCAGCGAGATCTTTTTAGTCATTGTGTCGATCCCTACACATCCGATTATTCTCTTCCGATGTACCATAGTGAGTTATACGAGTGAGTTATTATAACTCCCATTGGTTGTTTATAGATACTATAATATATTCAAGAGCAGTTGAATAATTACTCAATAGGAGTGTATTAGCATTTTTAAATGATACAAAACTCCAGAAATCATAATCTTGGCAAAATTCAACTTCAATAATCAACCTGTAGGTCTTTCTAGAGAAATCCACCACCTGCGCACATATATAATATCGACCCAATTTCCATCTAATAAATCAAAATCCTTTCTCACTCTCGACCGAGAGAAAAAAATGACCCAACCAATTATCAACAATGCAAGAACTCACATAAATCAGCCTGAGAACCGACCCCAGGAGTTAAATTCGAATCGTGGAAGGACCCGAAAACCAGACCCGTTTCGACATTTGCAATCCTTGCGCGAGACCGTGGTCTTCCCTGAATATGAAATACCGCAGGCTCGGTCTTAACGAAATTACTGTCACAATAATAGCCAGCCTCGGTACGAATATGTTCTAGATTTGTTTTTGTCGGCCCAAATCAGCCTTTCTACTAACCGGCTTGCACGCTTCACGGGATTTATTTAATTGAATGATTCTGAGGCACTTTGTGAAAGGAACACATTGTTTTGCTGGATTCGTGATATTAGATTTGGGATTCATCGGCTTTTTTATCGGTTTTAGTGAGATGGAGGTTCAAATCGAAAGTGAAAAATAAAGGAATACAGGGAAACGAAAACGAAGTTATCTCAACATTCGGGTTACGTGAGATTAGTGATAATCTATACAAAATGGTTCAGGTTATTCAGTTATCTCTGCCTTATGACTGATAGTTGAATTTAAGTTTTTCACTATGCATGGAAAGTTAAAAAGTATATTCTAATACACCGATTACACTCAGCTCACTTTCACGGCATGGAGCAGGGAATCACTACACTTCCCTGCTGCCTTCCGCTGCTCCTCGTGCTGCCTCATGCTCCCTTAATTGGCGGTTTTTCGGACCGAAGTTAAAGGACCAGTACCAGAACCAGAACTACCAACGTTGCTCATAGAGTTTGACTACTGGCTAAATTATATTCAGTGAAATTCAAATACCAGTCAAACTCTATGAACTACGAACTACCGCTGCCTGGCAATTAATATTAATATCCCTAGAACAGTCTCGTTTCCCTATTTAATACCTATGTCGGTTCGAGTCCCAACTAAGTTTCACTGTTTTTTTTTATAAATTCATCTAAAATGTTTGGACATTCCAATAATTTTATTTTTTTGACTCTAGAATTTAAAACAATTTTTTTTCAATTTCAGACGTCTGAACGAAACATTTGAATAGCTGATGTAACGAAACCATTTTGTATTTTTCAATTCTGTTTTAATATTCGTGATTAATAATTGAAGAATGTACGGTACAAAATTTCATTTATTTCGGGTGAAATTTTTTTATCACTGTATACATAGAAAAATTGTGTTCGATTTTTGAAACAATTTGTACACAGAAATTCTTAGAGAATTGTGTTCATTCAGAAAATAAAATTCAATTTGACAACCGAAAAACAATAGGAATATTGCAGATTTCTGCCATTTTGTGAATTTCGTCAACTTATTCGAATAGATAACCCAAAAATATCGAGATTTGACCCAAAACAGTTACTTTGAGTGTTATATATAACTGACCGCACTCATAAGAATCTATCCCAAAAATGACGTTAAACCCTGTATCTCGCTTATGCTTCGAAAACGGGATATATTGTATAAGGCAAAAATGATTCTCGCGATGTCCTCTACACGACTATATGTATATGTTTGTCCAGTTTATGATGAAACACCTTGTATATAAATGGAAGTCAAAGTAGTTGTTTCAGTATATGGAAATCATTCGAATGAATCAAAGCACTCTTCAATATTCCTAGAAGAATAAAATGAATTCAGCATTATTACCTCCTGGGAACAACGAATTTTTCGTTTTTATCAGAAGAAAATGAATTTCAATTTACGTACTACAGAATATGAACTTATAATAAATGCCTACATTATATCTCTGTCTTGGAAATATCCATGAATAAACTACGATAATCTGACAAAATCATTCACCCCTCTTTCACCCCTATAAAACGGGGAAAAGCGACCCCCTTGAATGTAACAAAATCGCCGAAGCATTCGGCGAATTGCCAACCGCAATGAAATTACCCTACCCTCAAAAAATATTAGTGTTATGTTCGTGCTTCAATTATCAGACCCAAAGCTTTCAACAATATGTAAATGGGCATCAAAGTAATTGTTTCTCCCTTTCTATAACTTCGTTTCGCCTGTTATCTCTATCTCATTCTTTCGGATGGCTGCTCCCCAATGGCCCCGCTTCTCCTAATAGAATAAGACATTGAACGTTTCACACCAATTTATCCCAGACGTTAGCCTGAATGGAAATTATTCCAATATTTTCAGGGAGGGCCACTCAGGAATTTAAGTTAGTGTATCGCTGCTGGGGTGTTTAGTCCCTATTCAGTTTTATCTGAGCCTTAACTGATTAACTGATGGGACAGCAGGTTTCTATACCAGAAAGCTACTGAAGCTGTCACGAGCTGAGATTCGGGTGATGGAGGAACGGAACGATTCTAAATAAAGAAACAGGTAAAGATTTGCTCACCTTGTTGCAAGTTTTCTCTTTGTGTGACTTCTAGTTTAACAATGAGTCACTGAAAGATAAACTTTTGTGTTTTGTCTCGGTTGATTTTCAGCTTATTATCATTCATTCTTTTGCATATGTAGAGCCTCCATCCTTCTTCCTCTACTTCTTCTACAAAGCTTATCAGAAATGATTCATCATCACAGTACAGGCATTGATGGAGACCACCCAGTACATGGATATTATTGAGGTTCCACAGGGGTGAATAATGGGACCCATCCTCTTCGTAAATATTTGGTGAGGGATTCGAGATGTCACCCTGCCAGCTTGTTTGCTGGGCTCTGTCTGTTATATATGATTGGAACAATTGCTCAGAATGACTCTTGGTTTTCTCTCACAGACGTCCGTAAAATCTCACCATTCAGGGTCTAGTCGAGAAAGAGGCTGATAAAAATTTTTCAAGGCACTGCTTCTTTGATACCTAACATTCAGTGATTTGTATGTGTTTATTCGTTAGTTTAAGAATGGTGGCACTGCAATAAAACTTGAAATACATGTTCAATCAAATCAAGCTTTGAACAACCAACACCCTTGATATTCAAACATCAAAACAGATTCAAATGCAATTTAAGGCAGTAGTCGGATCACGCATGAGAACTAATAATTGCATCTTAGTGTTACAATCAGCGACTTCCTTATTGATACGAATTTATTTATTACATCAGTATATGTGTACATTGTCAATCACTATCAGGGTGTCAACTACTGAACTTCTCACCCTAATCGTTTTCTTTGAATAAAAATTATAACATATCAGTATAAACATCTTCGTCCAGAAATAACAATTGTCTGAGTATTCCCGTGCGTAACTTTCCAGTACCTTGAAAAAATTTCGGTCTGGAATACTGCGAAATCTAGTAGTCGCCTGCCGTATACGTAAATTCGCAAACCGCGAGTACATTTCGGTTAATATGCGCCAAAGACATATCGCTACTTCGTTCAAGGTTCATGCTGTGGAGAAAGCTGTTCGTAAGGATCTCCAGAGATGGCGTTTCAGGTATGATAGTACCCGACACAATTTGTCATTTCGTTTTAAGATCCTAGGATGCTCGTATCATAGTATCATGCAGAGCTATTTGCCATGCTGAAGAGTCCCAATAGGACGAAACAGTTATCATGATACTCTGTTTGATACCATTTCCTTGCATTTTGCTTCGAAAGAGGACGTGATTAACTCCGAAGTATGAGTTTCAATATTGATTGATTCAGAGAGATAGAATAGTATAGAGTGGCTATCAATGAAATAAAAGTGGTATCAGATCCGCCATATTACTGCCAGTATACGTCGAATTTTGACAATCATTGATTTTTTTCTGAAAAAGGGATTTTTGTGCCTTTTTTCAAGTTAAATTGAGATTTCTTGTGCTTAATAAACAATATCAAAATGATATCGTGTGCTGTGTGGATTTGTTCAAGCAGGGACGAGATAGATAAGAAGAAAATCACAGGAATAACATTTCACATGTAAGGATGAGAGTGAACAGATCCGCATTCGAAACTTCTGCATGTCTGTCTTGGTAGTCTGATATCTTTTTATATGTGTATATTATTGCCTGAAGAAACATTGGTTATTTGATATTCAATTGACCTTATTTGAACAGGATTCCTAAAGACCCAACACGTCGTATTTTTTGGGTGAAATTTGTAAACAGAAAAAACTGGTAACTTAATTCAACCCTGAACTTTCCGCCATATTGGTCCGCGACTAAGCTCCGCCCAGTGGTTCCATTTTTCCTTACACAATTGTATGTCATAGCGTCTCTTCTCTATTCTATCTCTATGGATTTTAGTAGATTAATATTATTCTCTGCCTACTTTGTTTTTGATTGATGTATTAAATTTCGTTCACTCATAGCAGTCATGTTTCTCAGAGTAACTGTGTCTCAAAGAGTCAGAGAATTGCCTTTAGTCTTTCCATTAAATCAGTATATTCCCAGTCGACTATAAAAGTGTCAGCTACTAACTTACCTTCTCTACCATCTAGGGTCCATATAATATTCTCACTTCAATTCAACATTTCCAGCATCCACTTCAATATCCAATTTCCCCAAATGTACCAGTGAAAAAATAACAAACCGTGAGATATCCGAGATGTGTATATCCCTCTTGTAAGCGAGATATTTCCGCATCATACATCGTTCTAGGTGCAGATGGATCGAACGAAAAAACACGCGTATGAATTCCAAAGTTATTCCTTCAGCTTATTTGGGACAAATGCTTCTCTATTGTCGACGTTTTCTTCGCAGCCCCTTTCCACGTTTTCATTTAGTTTTATCTGCGGGAAAGTTCTTCCTTCCTTTTTACGATCCTTGTACCTCCAGGATTATGAAGCCCACGGGAGGGCCCCAATGTTGATATGGAATGAAGGTAGATGGAGAAAATGGAAAGAGGTATTTCCAGTTGCGAATTTACGCGAGCCGCTTTTCTTATTTATAAAGAGTTTACTCATGATTAAATTTTTCTCCTTTTTATTGTCTGCTTGCCTCTGCTCTGTATGGATGAAAGATGCCGAAGGTTTCTTTCAACCTGTGCTGTACAGAAAGAACTTCAAAGGGATTATCTTGCGATCTCCTCAAAGGCTTACGATGTGGATGTATTGATCAATTTTAAAAATAACTCCCATTATTTGGAACGTTTTGTGAAGAAGTGTGTGGGATGATACATCTTGAATGCTACGTTGATGTGGTGACTTTAGGATTCGTAAACCATTTTCTATAGAAGCGTGTGTTTCATCTTCTGAAAGTTTTGAAGAATACTTTGCATTTGTCATTATTGAATTACTCAGGATTAAATTTTTATGTTTTTTTCCTTTCCGCTTGCTCTGTATGTATAAAAGAAGGTTTTTTCAAACTTGGCTGTAAAGAAGGAACTTCAAAGGAATTATTTTGCGATCTCCTCAAAGGCTTACGATGTGGATGTATTGATCAATTTTAAAAATAAGTCCCATTATTTGGAACTTTTTGTGAAGAAGTGTGTGGGATGATACATCTTGAATGCTACGTTGATGTGGTGACTTTAGGATCCGTAAACCATTTTCTATAGAAGCGTGTGTTTCATCTTCTGAAAGTTTTGAAGAATACTTTGCATTTGTTATTATTGAATTACTCAGGATTCAATTTTTATGTTTTTTCCTTTCCGCTTGCTCTGTATGTATGAAAGAAGGTTTTTTCAAACTTGGCTGTAAAGAAGGAACTTCAAAGGAATTATTTTGCGATCTCCCCAAAGGCTTACAATGTGAATGTATTGATCAATTTTAAAAATAAGTCCTATTATTTGGAATGTTTTCTGAAGAAATGTGTGGGATGATGGATCTTGAATGCTACATTGATGTGACTTTAGCATTCGTAAACCATTTTCTAGAGAGGCGTGTGTTTCATCTTTTCATGTGTTATTATTGAATGACTAAGGATTGAATTTTGAGGTTTTTTGTCCGCTTGCCTCTGCTCTGTACGTGTACAGAAGGAACTTTAAAGGAATTATGTATCTTAAATACAATAGTTATGATTCAGTATTCTTGAGTTTTTTTTCTATACGAGCATGTGTGTAAAATTTTCATTATTTGAATGAAGAATTTCATGATTCATCATGAATTTATTATATATTTACATCAATTTTTATCTATCGATAGTTTTTACCTTGCATATACAAACAAATATAAGGAAAACAGTTGAAAAACTTGTCAAAACTGCCTGGAATCAGCATTATTACCGCAAATCTCATCGAACGATTTAAAAAGAATGACATCAATTTCTTCAAATTATTCTTGGACTCAACAAAGTCAAAAAATAACTTAGTTAAAGCGTTAGCATTGGATTACTTCAAATGAGATTCAATCGAACTAATCAATATATGGATGAATTTGAAGCTCAAATCGTCGGTTGAATGCAGAACTATTTCAAGACCGAAATTCATACTTTTCAGGAGACACGTTTTTTTGAATAGGTCAAAAGATGATTGAAAATATATAAAAATTCTTTCATTTTGAACTTCAACTTGAAGATCCTGATTGTTTTGTGATGGTCAAAATTTGCCCAAAAAGAAATTTCCGAAAAATTGGGACAAAATATAGCCTTGTACGGTAGTTCTACATATCCGAACTATTTTATGTCCACTTTCAAATGAACTATGTCCTTATGGTATGGGTCAGAACTATGCTATGTCTACTTTCAACTAAACTATGTCCTTATGTCAGGGTCAGAACTATACTATGTCCACTTTCTCGCTAGATTGAACTATCACGTGAGTTTATATGAAATTGAAAAAGTAGGGTAAAGATATAAAATGGACTTGCAATACTTCTGCATCAGATGGAGTGTAGTATTAAGCATCTCTTTCGGCCATAAACCGATTTTCTGGAAAAATGGACTTGGGATAGTTCTGCATTCAACTGACGAAATATTGGCTTCGAAATATTCACTCAGATTATTTGTCGAGTTGCAGAGGTGGCAGGTGAAATGTTAACGATTTTTTCCTATTGTAAATTGGGTAGTTATGTAAATATATGTAATATCACAATTAGAAACAGATAAAATAAAACAAAATGCTCGAGGGAGTAAAGACTGTTGAAGAGATCAGAATTCATATTTTTGAAGTGGAGTTCAAAAATTCATCCACAGAATGCTTCTTTGATCAACACATCTTTTTATTGAAGGTTTTTGCTATAAGGATCTTTAACTCTTCAGGCAGTTTATTGTTCATTTTCACTACCCAGAAGTCAACAAATTGTTGTGTGTCATTTCCGCGATGTAGTGGCACAGTGAAGTGTTTTCTATATCTTGTATTTTCTGATGGAAATTGTTATTAGTCCTGTAGAGATTTTCATTAGCGTGCACATATTTGAGGATTTCTCCAATGTACAAAAAAGCGTAAGTAATTTTATTTGTTTCTCATTTGTAAACGTCAGTTTCCAAAAACACAATATTAATCAAGAAAGTTTATTTTATCAAGTCACTAACTTGTAAAACTGACAGTTAACTTGTAAAATTTTTACAAGTTAGTAGTTTTATTTACATTGAGAGTTGTCAAGTACTTGCTTCTAATTTCATTCATTCTTTTAATTTCAGAGTTCCTGGAACAAATGTATTTCTCAATAAACGTTCTCGAACTATTCGAAAACGATATTCCTACCTTGTTTTATTCGTATTTGTTTTCCTTCTCAAAATTGCCAATATCCTAGAGGTTTTTTGACCTGTAAACTCACTGACAGTTTCACGTACTCACTTCTAATTTCATTCATTCTTCTAATTTCATCATTCCTGGAACAAATTTTTAGTAATAAACGTTATGAAAGTATTTAAAACGATATTCATGCCTTGTTTCATTTGGATCTGGCCTTTTTCGTCAGAAATGAGCAAATATTCTCGAAGGACTGATTTAAGTGGTTAAAACTGTTTTATTCAGCTTTTTCATTATATCCTTGATGGGTTCAATTCCTGTTGCCAAGTTAAGAATCTGGTTTGGTGGGTTGTGCAGAACATTATTTGGGTGTCTCATTCCTGTTATAATTCTAAGAGCTGTTGTTTCTGCCATTTCTATATTTTTTTGTGGTTGGTGCTCTGAAATTAGCAAATAGAGGATGAGCGTATTCTAGTAATGGTCGGCCAATGTTTCGTATATTTTGGTAGCAATCTTTTTGTTGATTCCCTGCTTCTTATATACTAGTTTTGCAAAATATTTTGCTCTTGCTATGGTATTTACTTTTATTATTTAGTGTAATTGTTGAAATTGTATCTATTATCGATTTGCAATCCCAGGTATTTTATTGATGAAGATGGCGTAATAGTTGTACCATTAATGCTACTTGAACTACATAAATATATTCTAATAACTTTTTTTGTGTTATGCACTTTCTGGGCGCTTCTTCGATTCCCAGATCGAAATGCCATATAATAATACACTTCGTATCAGGGGAAAATATGCAGATTTTTGTAAGTTTTGGTTTCGTTGGTCTAAGCATGATAGCCCTGCAATTAAACATGTTCAATCAAATCTCCTGCCTCCTCGTGGCGAAGATTGAAGCGTGTAAGGACGACCAAACAGACAGGGGACCGAATGAGTGCCGGGATAAGCGAACAGCACAAAATTTTGTGATAGGGCATTCTTTTGTCCTAGGGTTGGGAAACCGGCCCTGAAGGCGGATGAACTCAACGGGGGAGTCAACGGCAGAAGAATGCAGAAGGCAACGGGAAACCACTGCATTATGTATTCCCTAGTACAATCATCATGGCTACGTTTGACACTAAATTTAATTCCGGAGTAAGTCCCCCAATCGGATCTCCGAGGGGGGGCAGTTTTGAACGCTGCTGTGAGATCAGCACTGAGAATTGGTACCTGGAATACCAGAAGTATTTACCAAGCTGGTAAGGTGCACAATGTCGAACAGGAAATGAGGAGACTCAAGCTCGACATCCTAGGACTCAGCGATACAAGATGGCCGGGATCAGGCCAACAGTCTACCACAAACGGCTATATTTACTACTCTGGCAACAACGAAAATCACCACAGATATGGAGTGGCAGTAATGATATCCAAGCAGGCGAATAAAGCAGTCTTAAACTTCTGCCCCATATCAGACCGCATCATGTTGCTACAGCTCAATATGAAGAACCGCAAGATGAATGTTATTCAAATTTACGCACCAACTTCAGATAAACCAGATGAAGAGATAGAGGATTTCTACGGGGACCTAAACAAACTTATAAGCTCACTTAAGAACAGAGATGTCACAATAATACTGGGCGATTTCAATGCAAAGATCGGGAAAGGAAGCTTTGG
Source organism: Propylea japonica (assembly GCA_013421045.1). NCBI lineage: Eukaryota > Metazoa > Arthropoda > Insecta > Coleoptera > Coccinellidae > Propylea > Propylea japonica. Next base: position 87,618,155 of record CM024239.1, on the reverse strand, counting down.
CAAACACGTTGGAGAGTATGGACTGGGAGAAAGGAACGAAAGAGGGGATAGACTCCTGCAGTTTAGTCAGGAAAATGACTTAATAATAACAAACACTTTCTTCAAGCTACCCAATCGACGTCTATACACTTGGAAATCCCCCCAAGATAAGGAAACAACATTATTAGGAACCAGATCGATTATATTCTAATTAACCAACGATTCAGAAATAGTATTTCGTCGGTAAGAACATATCCGGGAGCCGACATCTCTTCAGATCACAACCCCCTCATAGCAAATATAAAAACAAAATTAAAAAACTGCACTAAAACACCAGCTACGAACAAACTCAATATATCTCTTCTGAAGAATCCTGACATAAAACACGAATTGCAGTACAGAATCAACAACAGCATAGCACAGTGTGAAACGAGTGTAGACTCCGACGACGTAAACGAGAAATGGACCAATATCAAGAAAGCAATCCTGGAGCCATGCAAAGACATCCTTAAAGTAAGATCAGAGGCAAGACAGAAATGGATGACCTCAGATATACTCCAGCTAATGGATAAAAGACGGCAAGCTAAAAACAACGAAGAATTATACAAAAATATTCAGAAAGAAATCCGAAATAAGATCAGAGAAGCAAAGGAGAAAGATTACAGAGAGAAATGTGAAGAAATTGAAGATCTACAGAGAAAACATGATAATTTCGGAATCCATAAGAAAGTGAAAGAATTGACTGGAACTCAAAAAAGAAAGCATACATCTGTTCTGATAGATGAAAACGGGAAACTCATAACAGAAGTCGAGGAAAAGATGAGAACCTAGACTAACTACATTAAAGACCTCTTTGAAGATGATAGACATGAACCAAGAGAAGAACTACGCCAGAACAACGGGCCAGAAATAACCAAAGAGGAAGTCATCCATGCAGTTAAAAGTCTGAAGCATGCCAGAGCACCAGGACCAGATGAAATTCCAGGTGAGATACTTCAACTTGTGGATGAAGATCATATCGATGTTCTCGTCAATTTATTCAATGCAGTCTATGACTCGGGACACATTCCTGAAGAGTGGCTAGTATCCACATTAGTTACTCTTCCAAAGAAGGCCGCCGCAAAGAGATGCAGTGATTATCGTACGATAAGTCTAATGAGTCATACGCTGAAAACCCTTCTCAAGATTATTCATCACAGAATATATAAAAAACTAGAAGAGGATATAAGCGAAACTCAGTTTGGCTTTAGACATGGGCTGGGGACACGGGAAGCTCTGTTTGCAGTTAACGTGCTGGGGCAACGCTGCATGGATATGAATCAACCACTCTATGTATGTTTCATAGATTATAACAAGGCCTTCGACAAAGTGCGACATGACAGACTCATTGCCATCCTCAAAGAGAAAAACCTTGATGACAAGGACATCAGAATCATCTCGAAGCTCTACTTCAACCAAAAAGCAGTTGTCAACGTAGATAATCAACAGTCCACAGAGATTCAGATAAAACGTGGGGTTAGACAAGGATGTATACTCTCGCCGGTTCTGTTCAACATTTATTCTGAGGAGATAGTAAAAACCGCTCTAGAGAACGAAAGCAGAGGAATAAAAGTGAACGGAAAGGTAATCAATAATATAAGATATGCCGATGATACAGTCATTATAGCTACTTCGTTAGATGATCTGAGGTACCTTCTGAGTAGGTTGACCAGGGTTGGCGAGGAGTACGGACTAACGTTGAATGCTAAGAAGACAAAATTTATGATTATATCAAAGAACCCCCAAGCAAATGTTAGTCTTGTCCTTGGAGACCAAATAATCGAGAAAGTAGATAGATATAAATACCTGGGCACCATGGTTAACCAAAATAATGACTGCTCGGAAGAAATTAGGGTGAGAATAGAGCAGGCAAGAGCTACTTTCTTGAAAATGAAGCGAGCATTTTACAGCAAGGACATCACGCTGGACTTGAAGATGAGATTACTGCGATGTTATGTCTTCTCGGTGCTCTTTTACGGAATGGAAGGTTGGACCCTAAGGAAGTCGGAGATGAAGAGATTGGAGTCGTTCGAAATGTGGTTGTACCGAAGAATACACAGAATAAGCTGGATGGACAGAGTGACGAACGAATCTGTAATGCAGAAGATGAGGAAGGAAAAAGAAGTGGTGCTTACAGTGAAAAAGCGCAAATTACAATATCTTGGACACATAATGCGCGGAAACAAGTACAACCTGTTGCGGCTAATAATGCAGGGAAAAATTCAGGGAAAGAGGAGTATAGGAAGAAGACGACACTCTTCGCTGCGAAACTTAAGAGAGTGGTTCAGCTGCTCTTCGAGCCAGCTTTTTAGGTCCGCCGTATCCAAGATCAGGATAGCTTTGATGATTGCCGACCTTCGGATCGAAGATGGCACATGAAGAAGAAGAATCAAATCAAGCTTTGAACAACAACCAAAAAAAAAAACACCCGTGATATCCAAACACGACTGAAACATCAAAATAGATTCAAATGCAAATTAAGGCAGCAGTCGGAATCACGCATGTTAACTAATAATTGCATCTTAGTGTTCCAGTCAGTGACTTCCTTATTGATACGAATTTCAGAACAGGTATAAGCCAAGAAGTTAATGGAGTGAGCACTATCTAATCGAGATCCCCGATTCACTTCTAGCTAATTAAATTCAATTGCGATTGGATTGCAGCAGGGAACGCTAATCCTGGAACCGGAGAGTGTACGGTCATCGATATATTATTTGTTATAAAACAAGATAAACACCCCTGGCTCGCTACCTTCCGTCCGAAATATTATCGGGCCAAAGTTGCAAGGGGTCTAATTGGCTGATAAGAATGCGCCGCTTGTATTCAGTCCTGGAAACCCCTAATTCCGCTCCGGGGCTCCGGGCCTAGCAACCAACGTGCCCGCCGGCTAGTCTGCAATCTTGAAATTAGGGTTCTTGTCGGGAATTGAGAAATACGGTGGTGAACACGATAAGAAAGAATTACAACTTCTGGATTGAGTTGGGTTCTTTTATGGAGGAGCTTAGAGTGATGGTGCTTCAATTGTCAATAATTGATTCTTTATCGGTAAATTATTCAGGAAAATTTGTGGGCGTCAGTGGAAATGAGTCGACAGGGTGTATTTCTTCAATAGAAGCAAAAGTTTGTAGCGATTCACCCCGAACATTGGATATTTGACTCAATTTTACTAGTGATGTGATGAAAACTTGAGCCCTGATATCTTGATCCTAGTCTGCCATCTTGAAATCAAGGTTCTTGTCGGGAATTGAGATTTACGGTAGTGAACACGATAAGAAAGAATCACAACTTCTGAATTGAGTTGGGTTCTTTTATGGAGGAGCTTAGAGTGATGGTGCTTCAATTGTCAATAATTGATTCTTTATCGGTAAATCATTCAGGAGAATTTGTGGGCGTCAGCGGAAATGAATCTACAGGGTGTTCCTTTTCCTTAGAAGCGAAACTTTGTAGCGATTTACCTCCCACATCGGATATTTGACTCAAATTTACTAGAGATTTGATGAATAAGTTCAGTCGTGATCTTTTAATTCTAGTGTGCCATCTTGAAATAAGGGTTCTTGTCTGGAATTGAGAAAGACGGTGGTGACCACGATAAGAAAGAATTACAACTTCTGGATTGAGTTGGGTTCTTTTATGGAGGAGCTTAGAGTGATGGTGCTTCAATTGTCAATAATTGATTCTTTATCGGTAAATTATTCAGGAAAATTTGTGGGCGTCAGTGGAAATGAGTCTACATGGTGTATTTCTTCAATAGAAGCAAAAGTTTGTAGCGATTCACCTCAAACATTGGATATTCGACTCAATTTTACTAGTGATGTGATGAATACTTGAGTCCTGATATCTTGATCCTAGTCTGCCATCTTGAAATCAAGGTTCTTGTCCGGAATTGAGATTTACGGTAGTGAACACGATAAGAAAGAATCACAACTTCTGGATTGAGTTGGATTCTTTTATGGAGGAGCTTAGAGTGATGGTGCTTCAATTGTCAATAATTGATTCTTTATCGGTAAATTATTCAGGAGAATTTGTGGACGTCAGCGGAAATGAATCTACAGGGTGTACTTTTTCCATAGAAGCGAAAATTTGTAGCGATTTAGTTCCCACATTGGATATTTGACTCAAATTCACTAGAGATTTGATGAATGAGTTTAGTCGTGATCTTTTAATTCTAGTGTGCCATCTTGAAATTAGGGTTCTTGTCTGGAATTGAGAAATACGGTAGTGAACACGATAAGAAAGAATCACAACTTCCGGATTGAGTTGGGTTCTTTTATGGAGGAGCTTAGAGTTATGGTGCTTCAATTGTCAATAATTGATTCTTTATCGGTAAATTATTCAGGAGAATTTGTGGGCGTCAGCGGAAATGAATCTACAGGGTGTAGTTTTTCCACAGAAGCGAAACTTTGTAGCGATTTACCTCCCACATTGGATATTTGACTCAAATTTACTAGAGATTTGATGAATAAATTCAGTCGTGATCTCTTAATTCTAGTCTGCCATCTTGAAATTAGGGTTCTTGTCTGGAATTGAGAAATACGGTGGTGAACACGATAAGAAAGAATTACAACTTCTGGATTGAGTTGGGTTCTTTTATGGAGGAGCTTAGAGTGATGGTGCTTCAATTGTCAATAATTGATTCTTTATCGGTAAATTATTCAGGAAAATTTGTGGGCGTCAGTGGAAATGAGTCTACAGGGTGTATTTCTTCAATAGAAGCAGAAGTTTGTAGCGATTCACTCCGAACATTGGATATTTGACTCAATTTTACTAGTGATGTGATGAAAACTTGAGTCCTGATATCTTGATCCTAGTCTGCCATCTTGAAAGCAAGGTTCTTGTCGGGAATTGAGAAATACGGTGGTGAACACGATAAGAAAGAATTACAACTTCTGGATTGAGTTGGGTTCTTTTATGGAGGATCTTAGAGTGATGGTGCTTCAATTGTCAATAATTGATTCTTTATCGGTAAATTATCAGGAAAATTTGTGGGCGTCAGTGGAATGAGTCTACAGGGTGTATTTCTTCAATAGAAGCAAAAGTTTGTAGCGACTCACCCCGAACATTGGATATTTGACTCAATTTTACTAGTGATGTGATGAAAACTTGAGTCCTGATATCTTGATCCTAGTCTGCCATCTTGAAATCAAGGTTCTTGTCCGGAATTGAGATTTACGGTAGTGAACACGATAAGAAAGAATCACAATTTCTGGATTGAGTTGGGTTCTTTTATGGAGCTTAGAGGGATGGTGCTTCAATTGTCAATAATTGATTCTTTATCGGTAAATTATTCAGGAAAATTTGTGGGCGTCAGTGGAAATGAGTCTACAGGGTGTATTTCTTCAATAGAAGCAAAAGTTTGTAGCGATTCACCCCGAACATTGGATATTTGACTCAATTTTACTAGTGATGTGATGAAAACTTGAGTCCTGATATCTTGATCCTAGTCTGCCATCTTGAAATCAAGGTTCTGGTCCGGAATTGTGATTTACGGTAGTGAACACGATAAGAAAGAATCACAATTTCTGGATTGAGTTGGGTTCTTTTATGGAGGAGCTTAGAGGGATGGTGCTTCAATTGTCAATAATTGATTCTTTATCGGTAAATTATTCAGGAAAATTTGTGGGCGTCAGTGGAAATGAGTCTACAGGGTGTATTTCTTCAATAGAAGCAAAAGTTTGTAGCGATTCACCCCGAACATTGGATATTTGACTCAATTTTACTAGTGATGTGATGAAAACTTGAGTCCTGATATCTTGATCCTAGTCTGCCATCTTGAAATCAAGGTTCTTGTCCGGAATTGTGATTTACGGTAGTGAACACGATAAGAAAAAATCACAACTTCTGGATTGAGTTGGGTTCTTTTATGGAGGAGCTTAGAGTGATGGTGCTTCAATTGTCAATAATTGATTCTTTATCGGTAAATTATTCAGGAAAATTTGTGGGCGTCAGTGGAAATGAGTCTACAGGGTGTATTTCTTCAATAGAAGCAAAAGTTTGTAGCGACTCACTCCGAACATTGGATATTTGACTCAATTTTACTAGTGATGTGATGAAAACTTGAGTCCTGATATCTTGATCCTAGTCTGCCATCTTGAAATCAAGGTTCTTGTCCGGAATTGTGATTTACGGTAGTGAACACGATAAGAAAAAATCACAACTTCTGGATTGAGTTGGGTTCTTTTATGGAGGAGCTTAGAGTGATGGTGCTGCAATTGTCAATAATTGATTCTTTATCGGTAAATTATTCAGGAAAATTTGTGGGCGTCAGTGGAAATGAGTCTACAGGTGTATTTCTTCAATAGAAGCAAAAGTTTGTAGCGATTCACCCCGAACATTGGATATTTGACTCAATTTTACTAGTGATGTGATGAAAACTTGAGTCCTGATATCTTGATCCTAGTCTGCCATCTTGAAATCAAGGTTCTTGTCGGAATTGAGATTTACGGTAGTGAACACGATAAGAAAGAATCACAATTTCTGGATTGAGTTGGGTTCTTTTATGGAGCTTAGAGGGATGGTGCTTCAATTGTCAATATTGATTCTTTATCGGTAAATATTCAGGAAAATTTGTGGGCGTCAGTGGAAATGAGTCTACAGGGTGTATTTCTTCAATAGAAGCAAAAGTTTGTAGCGATTCACCCCGAACATTGGATATTTGACTCAATTTTACTAGTGATGTGATGAAAACTTGAGTCCTGATATCTTGATCCTAGTCTGCCATCTTGAAATCAAGGTTCTTGTCCGGAATTGAGATTTACGGTAGTGAACACGATAAGAAAGAATCACAATTTCTGGATTGAGTTGGGTTCTTTTATGGAGGATCTTAGAGTGATGGTGCTTCAATTGTCAATAATTGATTCTTTATCGGTAAATTATTCAGGAGAATTTGTGGGCGTCAGTGGAAATAAATCTACAGGCTGTATACCTTAAATAGAAGCAAAACTTTGTAGCGATTTACCCCCACATTGAATATTTGACTAGATTTTACTAGTGATGTGATGAGCGAATTGAATCCTGATCTTTTAAAATAATGGTTCTTGTCGGGAATTTAGAAATACGTTGGTGAACACGATAAGAAGAATCACAATTCTGGATTGAGTTGGGTTCTTTTATGGAGGATCTTAGAGTGATGGTGCTTCAATTGTCAATAATTGATTCTTTATCGGTAAATTATTCAGGAGAATTTGTGGGCGTCAGTGGAAATAAATCTACAGGCTGTATACCTTAAATAGAAGCAAAACTTTGTAGCGATTTACCCCCACATTGAATATTTGACTAGATTTTACTAGTGATGTGATGAGCGAATTGAATCCTGATCTTTTAAAATAATGGTTCTTGTCGGGAATTTAGAAATACGTTGGTGAACACGATAAGAAAGAATTGCAACTTCTGGATTGAGTTGGGTTTTTTATGGAGGAGTTTAGAGTGGTGGTGCTTCAATTGTCAATAATTGATTCTTTATCGGTAAATTATTCAGGAGAGTTTGTGGGCGTCAGTGGAAATTATTATACAGGGCGTATTTCTTCGATAGAAGCAGAACTTTGTAGCGATCACCCCCACCTTGGATATTTGACTCTATTTCACAAGTGATGTGATGAACAAATTGAGTCCTGATCTCTTGGTCTTAGTCGGCCATCTTGAGATTATGGTTTTTGTCTGGAATTGAACGGTGGTAAATATGATGAGACAGAATTAAAACTTCTAGATTGAGTTGGGTTCTTTTGTGAAGCAGCTTCGAGTGATGCTGCTTCAATTGTCAATAATTGATTCTTTATCGATGAATTATTCAGGAGAATTGGAGGGCGTCAGTGGAAATGAATCTGCAGGATGTAGTTGTCCAATAGAAGCAAAACCATTGGCGATTTATCCCCCACATTTGATATTTGACTCAAGTTTGGTAGTGATGCGACGCACAAATTGATCTCTCGATTCTAGTCTGCCATCTTGAAATCAGGGTTTTTGTCCAGAATTGAGAAATACGGCGGTGAACACGATAAGAAAGAGTTACAACTTCTGGAATGAGTTGGGTTCTTTTATGAAGGAGCTTCGAATGATAGTGCTCCAATTGTCAATAATTGATTCTTTATCTTTAATTTATTCAAGAGAATTCGTGAACGTCCACGAAAATGAATCTACAAGGTGTAGTTCTCCAATAGAAGCAAAACTTTGTGGCGATTTATTTCCCACATTGGATATTTGACTCAATTTTCTAGTGATGTGATGAACAAATTGAGTACTGATGTCTTGATTCTTGTCTACCATCTTGCAATTATGGTTCTTGTCCGGAATTGAGAAATACGGTGGTGAACATGATCGGAAAGAATTACAACTTCTTGATTGAGTTGGGTTCTTTCATGGAGGAGCTTAAAATGATGGTGCTTCAATTGTCAATAATTGATTCTTTATCGGTAAATTATTTAGCAGAATTTATGGGCGTCAGTGGAAATGAGTCTACAGGGTGTAGTTCTTCAATAAAAGCAAAACTTTGTAGCGTTTAAGGGAGCCGTAGACCAATTATACCAATACGGAATAAAGATGCGGCTTAAGTTGGCAACGCCGAATGTTGTTCGCGTTCATAAACAGATTTTTCTTGGCTTCGTCAACCAATGCGTGAAGATATTTCTAGGTGTATTTATCACTGTGAGATGGTACTTAACGCACAAAAAACCTTATAGGACGCTGCAAGGTTGCCATCGTACTAATCAACCACGATATCATCTAACCGAGTAGTTTTCAGTCCTCAGAATCTTCCCAAATTGGAGTAATACTACGTCCTTTTTTCTCTGGAAACGAAAAGAGAAATAATATTGAAAATCCAAAAAAAATTCAGTTTTCGTAAATCCGAAATTGCACCTCACAAGCAATAAGCATCTTAACGATTGATCCAAGTGGAAACACATAACATTCCTTGCTACCACTTGACGAACAGAAATTTCGAACCGGAATAATCAGCCGTACCGCTAAAAGCATCATGCGAAGAGCGATACGGCAGCGAGAGAAGACCCTTGTCACCTTTTACTGCTAAAATGTCAACTTGAAGTTTCAATAAAGCACTTTGCCTATATTTTTTATGGCTGTACGATTCCACGTGTCAGAGACAATGAAAGGGTTCCAGGATCAGAGAAAAAAGAACCTAAATAAGATGCCCTTACGAGCATAGACAAACTAACAAATTAGATGAGCCACTCGTATATTCCGCGCCATCTGCCGGAGGAGGAGACTAATACACGAAAAATTATTTGCAATTTGATAGTTAGATGTCGTTGCATTCATGGAAATCTTATCGAGAAAATAGTAAGTATGTAAAATCATTATTATCAAAAAACCTTTGAATTGTCAACTGACATAAGGAGTGGTTTGACACGTTCTTTTTGATAAATATATTAATAAATTGCGATATGCTTGCAAGAGTGAAGACGTGCTGTGTTATTGGATGTGAAAATCGAGATGCAAGAAGGTAATTTTAAAATATATATGTATATTCTATTACCTTTAAGAATTAAGATACTCGTAGTTTTCAAAAAAGTTTTTCATGTATTGAATGAGTTTAGTAGGTAAATACTCATATTTTGTTTATTGTTAGTTTTTGAAAATGTTTTCAATGCAATTATTAGTTTATTGATTAGATATTTATGAAATAAATCTGTATTTTCAATTGGTGATACCTATTTCAGTTAATAAATTTTTATTCTATCCAGAATTTGATTATTGATCCTCATTTCTTGATTCCAAAAGATAATCAGATGAAAATTCGTTGCAGGTATTATTTTCATGAGAATAAATTTCCTCACTCATCGATAACTTGCACGAATCCATTTCTGATGTCCTTTTGGAAATTGAATTTCAAAAAACTTTTTGCCTATATGGGAGTACCTACCTATTCAAAATGTGCACTACAGAATTCTTTTTGCGGCAGCTTTACGATACAGATTCCTTTTTGAATTGAGGTTTTTTCACGAATTACTATATTTCTACAAAAACAGATGGCGTTGATGCTTGTTCTACTAGTGTCTCATCTATTCTCCGTTTAGTTAGTCTATGCTTACGAGTGCATAATACTGAATTTTGATCAATCAATTTATAGAGTGAGATGGAATGCACTTTACTTCTGAACTTGTATGAAGTAAACAATCGGTTGGATTTTCATTTCTACAATTTCTGAGTATAAAACAATATTATTGTAATTTTGCCATAGCTTTAATTAACGAAATACCCTTAAATGACAATAAACTGCTGCCAAATCAGTAAAATAGTTCAGCTCATTTAACTCAAATAGGAACTAAAATGTAAACACGACGCACTTCAAAACCAAACAGAAACAGAGCGATGTTAGCGAAACTGACAGAATTCTCAATAGAAGACTCTAGCTATTAGTACCAAATTAAGAGAACCGTAGACCAATTATCCCAATACAGAATAAAGATATGGCACAAGTTGGCAACGCCGAATGTTGTTCGCGTTCATGAACGGATTTTACTTGGCTTCGTCAACAAATGCTTGAAGACAACTCTAGGTTTACTTATTAAGCGGCCTACAGACGATCAATCTAGTTGAAGACCTAGTTGTAAACACGGTTTGTTGACGACCAAGTTGAACGTCTGTAGGCTGGTTGATATTCCAGGTTGAAGACTAGGTTGATGCGAAATCAAATCGGTTTGATATTTGGTGGGCGGAGCCCGATGTTGACGACTAAAGCCTGGTTCTCAGAACTTCGACGTGAAGCCAGCGAAGGTTATTCCACCAATCAGAGAATTTCAACAAAACTTCCCCTGACCCCCTCCTTTTGGTTTCTGGTTGTCAAAATCTGTCGCGACACTCCTCTTCTGTAGTTGATATAAACCAACTTCACTTGTATTTCTGCGACATCGAAGGAGAAAATAGGAGCAGTGGGGATTGTCGCTGGCTTCACGTCGAAGCTCTGAGAACCAGGCTTAAGTTGGATCGTCTGTGTGGTGTTGACAACACCAGCTGCAATTCTACCTTGTAGAGTAAACATTGCATAGCGTATTCAATATTCTTGAATTCGTCGTACGTATTCGAGAAAAGGTAATAATTTAACGAGAGAATATGAGCAATATTCCAAAGATTCAAGTTTGGGTAGAAAAAGAAATAATATTGAAAATCTAATTTATTCCACTTTTCGCCAATCCTAAATTGCACCTCACAAGCAATAAGCATCTTAACGATTGATCCAAGTGGAAACACATAACATTCCTTCCTACCACTTGACGAACAGAAATTTCGAACCGGAATAATCAGCCGTACCGCTAAAAACATCACTTTTTCCACAGTTTTCATATTTGTGCGATTCCACGTGTCAGAGGAAATGAAAGGGTTTCTGGATCAGTAGAGGTAAACAAGATGCCCCTACGAGTGAATAATACTGCATTTTGATCAATCAAGCTCTAAAATGAGATGAGTTACTGCCGAACTGGGGTGAAGTAAACGGTCAGTAAGATTTTCATTTCTACAATTCCTGAATATAAAACAAAATTTTCGTATGCACCGCATAACTAAACAGAAGAGCGATGTTTCCAAACTGACAGAATCATCCAAAGTAGACCCTAGCTGTTTGTATCAAATCAAGGAAGCCGTAGATCAATTATCCCAATATGGAAAAAAGATACGGCACCAGTTCGCAACGCCGCATGTTGTTCGTTGTTCGTGTTCATGAACATATTCTACATTGCTGCGTCAACAAATGCGTGGAGGCAACTCTAGGTTTACTTATTACTGTAAGATGGTAAGGCACTGAAAACCTTATTGGTCGCTGAAAGGTTGCCATCGTACTAATCAACCACGATGTAATCTGATCTAACCGAGTAGTTTTCAGTTCTCTGAATCTTCAAGAGTTCATGAAATACTACAGCACGTTTTCCTCTGAGAACGAAAAAAGAAATTATATTGAAAATCTAACAAATTTATTCCAGTTTTCGCAAATCCGAAATTGCACCTCACAAGCAATAAGCATCTTAACGATTGAGCCAAGTGGAAACACATAACATTCCTTCCTACCACTTGACGAACAGAAATTTCGAACCGGAATAATCAGCCGTACCGCTAAAAGCATCATGCGAAGAGCGATACGGCAGCGAGAGAAGACCCTTGTCACCTTTTACTGCTGAAATGTCAACTTGAAGTTTCAATAAAGCACTTTGCCTATATTTTTTATGGCTGTGCGATTCCACGTGTCAGAGAAAATGAAAGGGTTCCAGGCTTTTCAGCGTCCTTGTAGCTCGCGGCTCGGCTTCTATGAAAGAATTCCGGCCGTGGACGGGATCAAGGGAGGCTGTGAGAGTACGTGAACGGGAAATTTTATTCTTTGTACTTTCGAAATGGCGATACGGGATATTTCTGTTTCTGCGGATAGGTTCGAGCAAGTTGGTTAATGGGAAATTTATTTTACCTCACACGTACGGGTACAATAGAAGATTAAGAAGGTTTTTATACTTGCGGATTTGGTACAAGGTGCTTCGGTTGAAGATGGTATAAGGTTAGATGGTATCCAAGTGATTCTGAATAGCCTTCATCTTTGAAAACATGAATTGAAACAATAATATAGATCTATCAAAATTAAAATTTTGATAGATAAATTGAAACAAAATTATAGTTCTATCAAAACAAACTTTTGGATTTCAGAGCATTGAATGAAATTATCAAAGAAAATTTCCAGAAAAGCTCTGAGCAGGTGCTTTTGAGTGCTCGTTCATTAGTGGATCAATAAATATATACTACAAACTTCAAAACTCTAGGCAAGGTTAGCTCCCTGCCTAGGGTAGGAAAAAATACCAGCTCACAGAACCGAAACCTTGCTTCGGCATAGGACGAATACCCCGATGACGACACATGCTCGAAGAAGGATAACGACTTGGAAAAAACTAAATATGCTTCTCATTGCTTCCTGGAATATAAAGACTTTTAACTCCTGGAGAGAGAAACAGGCGCATAAAATGGAAGATATCAACGAATGAGCCCTAGAAAGAAAAAAAGAATGGAACTCACATATAGACAGAATGAGCAATACAAGAATTGTCAGAATAGCACGCGACAAATCCTCACAGAGATCCGGGTCGGTCTAGCAAAAGATGGAGTGACAACCTAACGGCTCATTATAGGCAAGGGAACGAAGAGTGAAGACGATTTCGCCTAATACGGAGAAGAAGCAGAAGAAACCTCAAAACTTTGGATAGGACTTGAGATTGATACTAAATAGTTGAATGTAAAATCTCAGTGAATTCGTTATTATATTCTGGCAATCACTCCAATTGAATTCTATGGTTCTAATGATACCATCCTCTTGAAATTTTGCATGAACGTTCAATACCTATATCATTCTACATTTTCAAATAGAATATCTTGTTATGGAAAATGAAGATTCTTCTTTTCAATATTTCAATTAAATTTTCTGTGCTTCTGTTAACACAATGGCCACAAAATTTTGCATGATGCATATTATGAGCATCTTGCATGTGGATGCAAACTTTAATTTCGATGGGTTTCTTTTCGTCTGGGATTTTAAGGAACAAAAACTTCGAATATACATATTTTATGGACACTGTACGATTTGGCTGGTAATGAACGTAACCGCGGCATTTGGGAACTGAACTTACCTTGAAAATCTCAAGTATCTAGGACAATCCCTGTGGAAGGTATCTTGTCAGCGACAGCTTCAGTCTGCCTGGACTTCTCCAAACCTTTTCTCGGTGGCTATCGCTTCGTAATCCTTGTCATTACACGTTTGAAAAAGGACGTTGCGCTATCGTGGTAAAAGCCAGTCATAGTGGTGTTATGTCCGATGCCTACGAGTAGCTGTCTGTCCAGGTGATAGCGGAGCTACTCTTAAAGGTCTTCTTGTCTTCACATTTAGGATTGCAGGACTACCCGTTTATCGGTTCTCAAAAATGACTTAGAAGGGTTGTTACAGAGCGAGTAAAATTTGCTATATAATGGTTTTCCCTAGCAGATGTTACTTTGCTTCGACCAGGCACCGATCTCCGGATTACTCTGAAGTCCGTGCAATATTCAAACTCTCGACAAAGCCTCTTAATAATAATAATAATAATAATAATAATAATAATAATAAGTGCCTTTATTAATGTACTGTCATATACAATACACCATAATATCAAGGCGAAGTCTAGCTTTCGCTACTCTCTTGGTGTAGGGCTGCTATTCTTGCCCGGTCAAATTAGGAAATTGGTTGTCCTGACATTTTCTTTTGAATATTTCTAATTTCTCAACTTTCGTTATACGCTGAAAATTGTCTGAGTTCAAATACAACTGTATTTTCCTGAACAAGAAACATGTTTCGCTGGTTTATCGTTTGCATTTAAGGAATGAGATAGTAAACGAAGATTAAGGAGAGAAAGATAAAAAAACGAAGCGACTACGATAATGTTTGCTCCATCTATGTGTCAGGATTAAATACTAAAAGTCAGGAAAATGGGTAAAATCAATGACGGTAGAGGCCATTTGGAGCAAAACAAGGACATTTGAAAACATTGCACTTGGGTAACCTATTCGTGGTTTCATTTCAGTTGCGTTTCGAACTGTGTTTGTGTTTGTCTATTTTGTGTGTGCATTTTTTGAAATTCAGAATAGTTTACGGAGCATATTGAATGATGATGAAGTGCAGAATAATGAAATGGCCAACCCTGAACCTGAGAAAATGGAAATGTAGGTATTGAAACTAGTATCATTTATCTCTGTTCTTCATTGCTTTTTAATATCAGTGCTCTCAAACAAATTTAGTTTTCTGGGCGAAGAGATATTGATCTCAGCATCTGTTTCAAAATGTGCGGTGAGCATTTTTCTACGAATCAAATGAAAACAAATGGAGACGCACTATCCTGTTGATATTTCTATTGTTTTTCAATTCCATCTTCAAATTGTGGTTTATTTTTAATTGCTTCGATAATTCAGTAACTGATATGTAATAAAATTATAGATTTGTATTCATTCTCATTATTATATTTCTTGTGAGTAATGATTTTCAATAAAACTATAGCTATACAATATCGCATTTTATTGATATCAATTCATTTCAAACAATTTTTTGGAAAATTTATCCTTTTCAGCGGCCAGCGCCATCTTTGTGTCAGAATTAATCAACTAACAGGAACACGTAGTCAGGTTTTAGTACTGAAGTTGTTGGGGCGTTTTCTATCTTTCTCTTCTCTCCTTAATATTTGATAGTAAATTCACACACACATAAAAAACTGGCATGTTACATTCAACAAAGTGAGAATTGAGGTGGGGAAGAGACTTAATGATAATTACTGCCTAGAGGGATGCCCAGTTAGCAAAACGAACCTTTTCTCAGCTACTTGGGAACTGGTTCAGTCTTCTCTCTTCAGGGTGCAGTCAGCTTCTTTGCTTACTTATTGCTAGGTGTGTTGATACAGAACACGGTGATAATGCTTCTCCAATTTTCAGCTAGTCTTTCATTCAGTCGATGTTTTCATGTATAAATTTCAACGTCTTTCACGCCTATGCTTTTTGGAACGGCACTGATAATCATAGAATATACATTGACATAGTGTCAACTTGTCAGGTTCTTTTCCTTCTATGATCTTCAACTCTGCCTGATGTAATGAAATTTGTTTGACTTCCTTTTTCGGCTTTCCTCTGAAGCAGAAAGCATTTATCGTATATCGTTCTTATCTGAACTGATCGGATGTTTTAGTTTTAATTTGCGAGATAAATAATATTGCTTCTTGGGTTGAACCTCATTGTTGCTTGTATCACATTCTTTGGCTTGGATCATATTATTTGACTGGACTGGACTGGACTGAAATACAAGTATTGGCTGAAGCTTGACTTTGGATTGAAATACAATCATTGGCTGAAGCTTGAATTTGGACCGAAATGCAATCATTGTCTGAAGCTGAGTAATTTTTGGCTGTTACATTTGGCTGTACCTATGTTTGCTTGGAAGTTAATTTATGGCAGGGAGCTGGAAGCATACTTGAGGTCTATCGAAGCCAACTTCAGAGCATATCCTGTTACCGAGAACATCTGGTACTACAGAAGACGAGATTTGAACCTTTCGTTTGAGATAAGTAGTTATAAGTTTGTGTAATTTGAGATATTGTGATTGGAACTGTAAATTTAGATTTCCACATCTTGTTTTTTTTATAATATATTGTTGAAAACCTGACTATGAATTTTTTTGATGGGGTAATCAAGCCTCCCCTGAAAAATTAGTATTAGTATCCCATGCTCGAAAACCCATCAGGTAAAACTCACGTTACAAAATGCAAATTTTCGATTAACTCCAACCAAAGGAGATAAATAAGATAAAAGGTTCTCCGAAATTCCATCATTCTGAAACTCTTCCTGTTGTCCCCGCTCAAACTGGCGGACAAACGAGTACCTATATTCCCCCTCTTGCAAAAGCGGATATGTGTGGAATGCATAATGAAGAATTAGTCATCAGGATGATTCAATAACAGCTCCATCCCCCTACTTGTAAGCGAATACCGATAGGGTTGTGAGTCGGTTTGGCTGCGAAATGTCTTTCAAATATTGTGGAGCTCATGACAATTGAATCCGATGTAGTTAACTTGTTCCCGGCATATGCCCCAATTTGTATCAGTTGAGGGTCCTAATTGGGAACATTACAAGAGCGAGATATGAAGTGTTCGGAAGGGTTCAGCGTATAATGATTATTTCAAAAGGAAAGGTATTTGAATTGCTGCTGAGGTCTCACAAAACATAATTAGTATTTCGTCAGAATTAATTGCAAGAATGTTGGAAGGAATCATGGATCGTGGATGCAAAAACTAGTGCATGAGATCCATTCTGTGAGATCTAGCAGAACCCTCACTGGGCGAAGAGTGTGTTTGTTGCTTTTTTGCAAGGGCATCAGCTTCACTTGTGCATTAATGGACTTCCTGTACCTGAGCAATGGAAATCTGCCTACATAACATCCATCTATGAGAAACGTGATAAAAAACTATGCGAAAACTACAGAGGACTATCAGTAACAAGCACATTCAGTAGATTGTATGGAAAAGTATTGCAAGATCTAATACAGGAGAAATTTAAGGATGAGAAGGGGGATGAGCAAAGTGGATTTCGTGCTGGAAGAACATGTAATGATAATATATTCTACCTCAAGCAGATTATTGAAGAGAAAACAGAAACTAATAGAGGAGTACATTCAACGTTCGTAGATATACATCAAGCCTTAGATACAATTCCAACAGAAAATCTTTGGCAAGTACTGAAAAGCACAAAGATCAACCACACTCTGATTACAGTTCTACTTGAGGCGTTCAGTGTTCTTCTTCTCCTAGGTCCTGGGTTATTCGTTCTTCGTTACTTGGTCCTGGATTTCTCGGTTGATGTCCTGGTAGTCGGTCTTGCAATGTTTCCCCCCATGGTTGATCCTGGTGTCCATCGTGATCTACAAACGTCATTTCCGTTGCATTAACACTTCGTAAAAGTTTTCATCCAAATCTAACTCCTTGAGTTTGGACTTGAGACTCTTAGGAATAGTTCCTGTGGTTGATATGAAAATAAGAATTGCTCTGGTACTAGACATACCCTACTGTCTTTTGATTTGAAGTTCTGAATCCCGTTATTTCGAAATTTTCTCAGTGTGTTTATGGGGTAGATTGTTGTTATTTGACTCCGTCTAAAAGGATTGCTCTGTTTTCTTTTTTATTCACTAGAATTACATCTGGCCTGTTATGAGCAACTGTTGAGTTTGTTATTACTGTGTTGAACTTATTATTTTTATCGTTTCGCGTGGAGCTAGTGAGCTTAAGTATAATTTAATAATAAAAATTGCCTGAAGACTTTCCAACTTTTTATTCACCCGAAATATACAACTCATCTAATTCTTAGCTAATGTTAAATTTGAATGTTATAGACATCATGAAACAAACTCCCTAAAACCGAAACAGCAAAAATTCGACCCCTACAACCAAACTCAAAATTCATTAGAAACATTCAGAAAGGTCTTCCACACAACTTCATGCTGCCCGATAAATAATTCGCCACACTATTGAAATAAGTCCAAAACATGCACATCCTGAAAACTCAGTTCCCCCTTTCGTGTCTGTTTCAGAAACTGAAAAGCAAGAGGTTGTTTCGCGTGAAAATCAACAGTGGAAACTGTAATTGTTTTGAGGCATTTCCTATACAGAGCAATTTGAGTTTGGCAACTTCGCTTTATTGTTTCCGGAGCCATTTAGCCAGTCACTAATGAAATTGCACAAAGGATAGACATATACTTCGAGTCATGAACGATGAAAGAAGTCGTTTGTATCGGAGTGAGTTTAATCTAGTATTATGGCTTTTCACATATAGAAGCACCCTGCTGATAACGTTTGTCCAAGGATTGTGTTCGATTTTATCGGTTTCAGTAATGAAAGGGATGGAATGAAACTGGTGACCTCTTGGTATCATTGCATCAATGGAAATGTATGAAAGCGTTTTGTTATGGTCTTCCATTTTTTGTGTGTATTGTAAAGAATTTTCTTTTCAGTCTAGTCTACAGAACTCACCTCATTCAACAGAAGTCAGAGGAATCAATACAGGCTTCGAAACAAACACAAGAAAGCTCCATATTTGAAGTTTTAGTTCTCTCGGAGTACTAAGGAACTATAGTGTGACAAGAAAAACCTCGGAAAAACTCTTTTTGTCTGTTTCAAAAACTGAAAAGCAAGAGGTTGTTTCACGTGAAAATCAACAGTGGAAACTGTAATTGTTTTGAGGCATTTCCTATACAGAGCAATTTGAGTTTGGCAACTTCGTTTTATTGTTTCCGGAGTCATTTAGCCAGTCACTAATGAAATTGCAGAAAGGATAGACATATACTTCGAGTCATGAACGATGAAAGAAGTCGTTTGTATCGGAGTGAGTTTAATCTATTATAATATTATAGCT
Source organism: Propylea japonica (assembly GCA_013421045.1). Lineage (NCBI taxonomy): Eukaryota > Metazoa > Arthropoda > Insecta > Coleoptera > Coccinellidae > Propylea > Propylea japonica. Next base: position 87,599,243 of record CM024239.1, on the reverse strand, counting down.
TTTCACATATAGAAGCACCCTGCTGATAACGTTTGTCCAAGGATTGTGTCCGATTTTATCAGTTTCACTAATGAAAGGGATGGAATGAGACTGGTGACCTCTTGGTATCATTGCATCAATTGAAATGTATGAAAGCGTTTTGTTATGGTCTTCCATTTTTTTGTTTGTATTGTGAAGAATTTTCTTTTCATTCTTGTCTATAGAACTCACTTCATTCAATAGAAGTCAGAGAAATCAATACAAGCTTCGGAAAAAACACAAGAAAGCTCCATATTTGAAGTTTTAGTTCTCTCGGAGTTCTAAGGAACAATATACAAATAGGGTGAAACCTGTACCTAAGTTCTGAAACACGTAACAATTTATTAAATAAGCGAGAGCTACAGTCATCCTGTACCTCATTTTGGTGAGGGTATTGTAAAGTGAGGTCGTTTTTTGCTAATGTGTGCGATCATCTCCGCAGCGAACTTCATGAACACGCCGAAGTTTTAGAGTATTAGCAGCTGTATAACTTTTGAATTTGTATTAAATTCCGTTATTTTTTATAACGTAAATACAGTGGTTCAGTGAGTGTACTTTTGAGTAGAAATAGTGGCTGTTTTATTCTTAATTTATGAAAAAATTCATGAGCATCTATCCCTATCGCAAAGGATAGTAGCCTTGAATTTTCGGTGTATAGGTATAGTGTTAGTGTTTTTCTAAGAAAGTTTTCTTATTCTGATATGTTTTGTGTACTGACTCGAACTCTGCACTAATCGCAGCAGAACCACAGAAAATAGAAAAGAATCCAAGCTCAAGTATATTCGTGGACAAGAGAGCAACTGGAAGCAGCTCTCGATGAGAAAGATACATAAAAAGAAAGAATTAACGAAATACAGTGAAACCTCTCCTTGCGGACACCTCTATTAAGCGGACACTCCCTTTAAGCGGACAAATTTTCCGGAACAATAGCGTTACTTATGTCTTTACGTACAAAATCAACTCCTATAACCGGACACTCTAATAACCGGACGCGGACAACTTTCTTGGTTCCAAAAATACTGTGACCTCCCTTAACCGGACGCGAACCTCTAACAACCGAGTTGTATTATGTAGCAAAATAATATTTGTACATTGGTAACACTGCACTGTGTAACCGGGGAATTACCGTTTTTCGTTTAAATGCGAGTAGGGACTCGGGGATTTCATTCGTATTACATTAAGTTTTGCACGATCACCGAAGGTTACGTATTTAATATTCACCATCAACCAAGTTAGTGTTTAATTTTTGTTGTGCTACTGTTACTGTTGTGTTTCTGTTGAAATGGCACCTAGGAAAAAACTTCTTAGTTTGGGTGAAAAAATGGAAGTTATCAATACTTCTGAAAAGGAAAATTTGTCAGTCAGGAAGCTCGCCGAAAAATTCAGCATAGGAAAGACACAAGCCGCTGAAATCATCAAGAATAAAAACAATATTCGTCTGCAATGGGAGTCAGGAAGCAATAATAATAAAAAAGGGAGTTTTTAAGATCTGATGGACTTAAAATTGACAAAGTGTGTTTCGATTGGTTTTCTCGTGCTCGCAGCCAAACATTCCTATATCAGGAAGTTTAGTGAAAGCTAAAGCTCAGGAAATAGCAGAGAAATCAAATGTGGCAAACTTTCGGGCGTCTAATGGTTGGCTGGAAAAATGGCGTAAGAGACATGCCATAAGTTTTAAGTGTATTTCCGGAGAATCAGCAGATGTCAGTCAAGAAGACGTCAATCAGTTCAAAATTAAATTGCCATCGCTACTTCTTGGGTATCGACCAGAAGATGTGTACAACGCCGATGAAACTGGCCTTTTCTTCCGAGCCTTACCGGAAAAAACCCTTGCCTTTAGATCTGAAAAATGTATTGGTGGAAAGCTTTCCAAGGAAAGGCTAACAATTTTATTTTGTGCTAATATGGCAGGACAAAAAGAAGATATGTTGGTGATTGGAAAGGCGGCCCGGCCTAGGGCATTCAAAAATGTACCAATGAAAGATTTACCGGTTATGTGGAAGTTTAACAAAAAAGCATGGATGACACAAGACATTATGAGTGAATGGTTGCTCAAATTTGATTTAAAAATGAGGAAACAAAAGCGAAAAATTTTGTTATTTTTGGATAACGCAGGGTCCCACCCACGTGAGGTGAAGCTACAAAATATAAAAGTTATCTTTCTACCTCCTAATACTACATCAATGTGTCAACCTCTGGATCAGGGTATCATACAAAATTTCAAATTCTTTTATCGAGGCTCAATATTGAAGCACATATTATCAAAAATGGATCAAGTAAAATCTGCTTCAGAGTTAGCAAAGTCCATAAATGTTTTAGAAGCCCTTTATTACATGAAAACAGCCTGGAATAAAGTTTCGTCAGCAACAATACAAAATTGTTTCAGAAAAGCTGGTTTTCTCAAAAGTAATGGCGATACTGCATCAGTTGAATGGGATTCAGAAGATTATCTTCCTTTATCTACGATTGCTCAGATGGAAGGGTGTGCCAAAGAAATGCAAATTTCTCAAGAAAATCTTGAAAGTTATGTTGGCATCGACGATATTACAGCAACGGAAGAAATGACTTTCAACCTTGACGAGGCGATTGAAAATATGATTGACCAGCAATATAATTCACCAGATGAAACAGAAGACAGCGATCTCGAGCTCGAAACTGTTGAAAACAATAATAACACTATTACTTCATGCAGTCAGGCTTTGAAGGTAATCAATGATTTAAAAATCTTCGCGAATGACGACTACATTGCCTTTCAGCACTTAAAAAATTTGGAAGATCATTATCAATCAAAAATTTTCAAGCAAAAAATGCAAAATATGCGGCAATCGAGCATTCTAGAATTCATAAATAAGTAAATTATATACAAAATATGTATGAACAATATGTATGCATTTATAATTCTAATAAATGTTTGTGTTAAAATTTCTTACTTTTTTACACACCCATTAAGGATGACAACTCTAATAAGCGGACACCTCTAATGACCGGACAAACTATGCGGAACCGTGAGTGTCCGCTTATTAGAGGTTTCACTGTATACTGAAAATTTGGAATTTCATCGAGTAATTTCTGCTCAAAATGCGGAAAACTTAAATCCTCATTTAGCTGTGTGTTATTCTGATTTTAAAAGAGTAGGATTGTTTTCCTAGAACATAGTATTTAATTATAAATACTAATATTAGTATTAGATCATTAAATTATATCAGAGTGATTCAGAAGTTTGTTTGTTGGAGACTGACTTCCCGTATTACTTACCTGCATAGCGAACTCCACCGTATTGTAATGAGAAACAACATTTATAACACATCACAACCTCAACTTGTAAGGTTTATGAAAAGCATTTGTGTTTCTACTACTAATGTGTAAAATTATTGTTTTAGCTGCTCCTGATGAAGGAATAAACGTATTCCGAAAGCTAGAGCTCAGAAAAAAGAGTATAAGTACTGGTGTTTTATTTGACTGCTCCCCCAATATACATACCCAAGTCATTATTAATTCAGTCGATATTACCTATCAGATATTTCATTATAATAAATTTGTGGAATAATGCTTTATGTTTATATGAAGGATACGCTTTTTATTTGGTAGGTTATATCTCACCTGTAAGAAGCCCAAGGAGCTGCTTGAACTTGTTTTGGGACGAAGCTAAAGATTCTTTATCGTTCCCTTTTGCAATTAGCCGATTTGTCTTTGGCAGGATATTTGAACCCAGTGAAAGTGTTACCCTCTTTTCATATTTGTTGACCCCTGCCCTAAGCAGTGGGTGATATTCATTTTAAAGGCATGTGTCTGGCTATGCCAATGTTCACGTCTCTTATTTCGGGGGCGTCTGCTTTTTCAGAATTGCATCGTTATAGTCCGAGAGCTGGCACGAATTTTAGGGTAGGTATTTGAGGCAAGCTGAAAACTTGTCAGATACCTCTCCTATTATATCCCAACTCGGGATTGCAGACCTGGCTGGTGAGTAGCGGGGCTAAATCAACCCCTACATTTTAAAAAAATTAAGGTATTTTTTTTCCCAAAAATATATTTGAGGCAATACGCAATTTATATATGTTACAGTGTAATACTTTATAAATACTAAAAAAAATAAGCCAGATAATTTAATCGGGGTTTTAACATTGCCAGACGCGTGCAAAAATATTTTGCAAAAAATGTTTTTGAGGCAGCTTGAAATTCTAATGGAGTGTTATTTGTAACTTAAAAATAAGATTCCCAAAAAGACAGATCATTTAGGTAGGGCTTTCTATCTGAAAAAAAAAATAAATATTTTTAAAAATGTAGGGGTTGATTTAGCCCCGCTACTCACCAGCCAGGTCTGCAATCCCGTTTTGGGATATAATAGGAGAGGTATCTGACAAGTTTTCAGCTTGCCTCAAATACCTACCCTAAAATTCGTGCCAGCTCTCCTACTATTACCATCAAGAAACTGCGTTGTTTCTTCAATACAATAACTTATGTGCTGAGGTGGAGGCACTTTCAACACAGTATGGGACAGTTACTGTGTTCTTTGGAAATAATGTGGATAAACAAGAACTGAAGATTAGAGCAGATGCGATGAAGCTAAGCAGAGTTCGCTGAACCGTTTCTCGTCATTTTCTTACTAGTTTGCTAGAAGAGAAGACTTTTGGTTCAGCCCGTTGTTCCATAATTCTTGGGAATACAAATATTAAACGCATTATTGGGAAAATCGAATTTCGAAACATTTTAAGTCTAGAACCCAGACGGGTTCATACGTTGTACCTATTTCGTGCAACTTTATCCCAGGGTAAACAAATGGGTTCTTTTTGTGCGACCCGTCGAACTGTTTAGAGTACGAACACTTAGTCGATATATTTTATTACAAATTGGTAGAATTTTGTCCAATACTAATGTTAGAATTGTTGAATATTACAAGAAGACGATCAGGAATTATTTCTCGAGGGTAAAAGACACGGTTTCCAGCACACTCCAAACTAATCTCGTTTATAAAATTAATTGCTGTGACTGTGAAGGTTGTTACGTAGGCCAGACCAAACAATTATTAAAAAATAGAATACGACAGCACCAAAATGATTGTAGGAAAGGCCTAACCACCACAGGACTATCAGACCATTGTAAGAATACCGGCCATAACTTCGGCTTTGAAAATCCGAAAATCCTTCACAGAGAAGTTAACTTAGAAAAAAGATTAACCAAAGAAATGATTTCTATAAAGAACACCAAAAATAATGTAAATTTGATTACTGACACCATGTCCCTGAATAATATTTATATTAATTTGATAAAAAAGTGCAAATAAGAATAAGAGAAATTACCGCCGCTCATAATCAATAGTGGGGGTACCATGATTGACAACAAATGTGGTCGTCGAGGAGCATTCAGTCTATGACTTTGCTAATATACGTGCATCTCAACGCAACTGATGTTGAAAATAACCTAAATTATCCATTTGTTCTGATGACAGAATTAGATATGTTTACCATTTGATCTCGGGTGAGTCTCTCCATTCTGTTCATTTGAAATTCACTACAGACTACAGTCCAATACATCGTGGTCAACTTTTGTTTTATTTGTTCAACATTTTTTTTGATTGATGGTTGATTGTCAACTTGTGTTTTTTTGTTGTGTATTATTGTAATGTCGTTATTGTATTTGAAATTATTTTATCAATTGTAGCCTGAGGAAGGTAAAAATAAATCACCGAAACGTCGCCATAGAGATCTACGTTTTTTATTGTTCCTTCAACCGAAAAAATTACCACCTCGATATATTTTATGTTCTATGGTCCATATTTTAGTGTAAGTATATTTTGAAGGGCCGATAAAGTTTAGAGGGTGATAATGTGGAGTTTTTCGTTTTAAGTGGCCATGGAAACGATTGGTTCCCAAGGGAAGAAAACAGTTAATGTTGTTTTTTCTTTGTTGAGTGGGTCCAAAATATCGAGAAAGGGTAACTGTTCGAAGTAGAGCGACGCTAAAGAGCTTAGGAGGTTTTGGAAACAGGATTGGACAGTCAGTTCACGGTAAGGTGTTCTCGATTAAAGGTCCTCAGGGAGGAAGCCTTCGGTCAAAGTAACGGTTAGGGGGCTCGTTGGAAGAGTCAGTTTTTGGCCAGTCAGTGGGGGTTAAGGGGCTCAATGGAAGAGTATCAGGGAATTGTGGTCAAATTTTTTGAGTTTAGAGTCACGTCGGTAAAATCGGTGGTACCAGAGCGTTCGAGGAAAACGCCGAGCGGAAGTAAACTTCGCGAATTGTGTTATTCGGGAGTGTTAAAGCAGAGCCTACGTTGTGATTGTTCCCAGCTAAATGAAAATAAGAACGCCAAAAGGTAGGACAATTTCATATTGAATACTAGGTGTATTCCTAGGTAAAACGGAGAGTCTCCCATTAGTTAGCGATTCCCATAACTGCGATATATTTGTGTACGTGAGCTGAAATATATTTCCTTATCAAGATCTGCATCGAAGTATTTTTTTAGTAATTGTTCAGAATACAGTTTTTCAATAGATTTAGTTGTATATATATTTGTGTGTTTTTTTTATTTTTTCTAAATCCGATTCCTCAGAAAAAGGTAACCGTAAGACTTCCTCTTCGTGCAGTGGAGCACTAACCCACGTTTGCTTTCTGGTCTTACGGTCGAAAAGGGAACTTCGATAAATAATTGGTTAAAATACGTAGGCGACTTGTTCAGTTCAGAGAGGAATTATTCCGCCCAAACTGAAATAACAACGAATGCAACTTCAATATGAATAAGGAAAATCTTTATTCCAATCATCCGATCCCTAAACATCCAGGTTGGCAATCGATTTCAGACTCGCATTAAGATAATCCCCTTCAGACAAATCCAAAAAACTTCTCTGTCCTCAAAAATAATAATTCAATAAATAGGATCTCGATCAGAATCTTGGCTGGCTTCCAACAGTAATATATTCGATTTCGTATTGTTCCGTATAACGCGATTTATTCAAATCGCAGCCCGACCGTTTTCCGATACGGTAAAAATATTAACCTCTTTTATCGGTGGCCGGTGGAAATTGCAGACGATTCGAAAATCTAAGTCAATCGATCCGCGATAAATTGGGCCGAACCTCTGGGACCGGGTCCCCGCGACTCATGCCGCAAAATAGGCGCAATGCAGGACTTCTCCCGACTCTCCCCTGGATTTAATATTATCGGATTTTTGCTGACTTTTATTTGCATATTTCGCTTTTTTTCCGTTTGGGGCCTTGGTGGTGTGTGCTAGGATCAAAGCTTCAGAAAATAATGTATATACTTATAGTTATGGTTTGAAAGAGGGTAACAGTTCACTGCGACCTCAAGGTCTATTGTGCCCCCTCACAGAGCTGTTCTGAGCACACCCTTTACAGCTCTCCTTCCAGTTCCAGAGATATAATGAAATCCAATATCTTCGAAGCATTCTCTACTTATAGGCTCGCAATGGCAAAGTATTTCGTGACTAGGGGAATGAAGGTTTCTCCCTCCTCCCCACATAAATTACATAACATACACTCGGCAGTGTCCGATAATACCATCCTCAACAGGTGCTTTTTGAAGCGACAGTGTCCTGTAAGAAAATAGTGAGGAGGTGAAATTATTTCTACCTAGACCCAAATATTTTTTTGTTTTGTTTCCGAAGGAACTTAGTGGAATGATCCGGCAAGGGACATGGAAATATTTCAAGATCACTCGGTGGTGAACTCCCTTTACTACCGGGATCCATGCCAATCGTGGGGGAGGTTTGTCTCGACTTCGTAAAAACCATCTCATCTGGTAGACAGATGGGTCCCTAAGGGAACGAGGAGCAGGCATAGGCATATACGGTCCCAAATACATTGAATCGGTGCCTTTGGGAAAGCCAATAACAACGCTCCAAACTGAAATTCTGGCCATAAAAAGATGCGCCTGAGTCTGTCTGTCCGGACAGTACAAGGGAGCCAGAATTTGCATTGCCTCTGATAATCAGATGGCACTGAGGCAGCTTACGGCCGTTGATTGTACATCAAGAACCATTTGGAGCTGCAAACAGTCCCTCAAAACACTGGTGGAGTACAACAAGCTAGTTGAAGCTAGAAATGAAAGAGCTGATGCCCTTGCAAAAAGAGGAGCAAACACACCCTTCACCGGACCCGTGCCCTACTGTTGGGTATCACCTACACTGATTAGGGCAGAGGTCGGCGTTTGGGAAAAAAGGGAGAAACACTCTTACTGGATAAACACATTCCGTCAAAGACAAGCAAAGAGACTTATCGAACCTTCCAAAGAGAAGGCTCAACAAGCTCTATCGTTGTCAAAAAACGAGTTAGGGCTGCTAATCGGCCTTCTCACAGGGCATTGTCCCGTGAGATATCACCTACACAAGATCAACTAAGAAAACTCCGACATTGGTAGGTTATGTGAATCGGCCACTGAAACCACCGAGCACATACTATGCCAATGCACTGCGCTGGCGCAAACCAGACTTACTCTACTAGATGGCGCGTTATTAACGCCAGCCGACATAAGAGCGAAGTCTCCTAAGGAAGTAACCAGCTTTGCTAAGGAGGTTAGATTCCTGGGAAATACGTAGTTTTAGCATGGTAACGCACAAAAGACCTTATTGGTCGCAGTGCAGAAGGGTAATCAACGTGCCGATCGACCACTATCTAATCTAATCTAATCTAATCTAGAGGAATGATCCCTGGGAGATTCCGCCAGAGTTTTTTCTTTTCGGCTTTCTCCTTCTCCAGAAACTTCTTCTTCTAGGTACATTTACCTATACCAAAGAAGGGTTCTGGGTCAATGAATGACATTCGTGCGTCCTCTTTGGCAAGTGTATTGGCCTCTTCGTTTCCCTTGATTCCTGAATGGCCGGAAACCCAGATTAAAAAGACCTTATTTTTCCTACCTACCTCATTGAGTTTGTTCCGGCATTCCCAGATCATCTTTGAGTCGATGACGTAGGAGCACAGTGCTTTAATAGCAGCTTGACTATCTGAGTGTATGGCTATATCGCACTTCTGCTAGTTTCTTTCTAAATTCTAAATATTGAGACATCTTTCATAGCTAAGATTTTCGCTTGAAAGGCGCCTAGCGACAGTGCACACTTGTTACTTGGCCCGTTTATCCCAGCGCCTGTTCGTGTAGAGGTTTTAGAAACATCTGTTCACCATTTTATTTGTTTCTCATTCGTAAACGTCAGTTTCCAAAAACACAATATTAATCAAGGAAGTTTATTTTATCGAGTCACTAACTTGTAAAACTGACAGTTAACTTGTAAAATTTTTACAAGTTAGTAGTATTCTTAACATAGACAAATGTCAAGTACTTGCCTCTAATTCCACTCATCCTTCTAATTTCAGAGTTCCTGGAACAAATGTATTTCTCAATGAATGTTCTCAAACTATTCAAAAACGATATTCGTACCTTGTTTTATTTGTATCTATTCGTTTTCCTCCTCAAAATTGCTAATATCCTAAAGGTTTTTGACCTGTAAACTCACTGACAGTCACGTACTTGCTTCAAATTTCATTCATCCTTCTAATTTCATCGTTCCTAGAACAAATATGTTAGTGATAAACGTTATAAAGTTTTAAAAAACTATATTCATACCTTGTTTCATTTGGATCTGGCCTTTTTCGTCAGAAATGAGCAAATATTCTCGAAGGACTTCCCTCTCGTAAAGCCACTGACAATTGTCCTAATTTTCCGATGTCATAAATAATCATAAATTATCCAATTTTAAGGAATGTCAAAAAATTTAACGCAATCATTGAGATTTTTTGGAATTTATCTAACCTTTTTACAAATGAGAAACAAATAAAATATAAAACAATACACGCAAGGTAACGGGTTTTACTGGCTCAAGGAGGTAACTGACTCGCCTGCGGCTCGTCAATTATATCCTCCATTCGCCAGTAAAAACCTCTTACCTTGCTAGTAATGTTATATACTATTACGGTATTTTCTTTGAGGTTATATTCAGTGTATTCCTATTTCCATTCCTCTCTTTTACTCAGCAATGTCCTAAAGTTTTTCTCAGTGGTAACTTTCTTGATCATTACATCACTAGGGAGGTTCACAGATGAGATGTAGTTGTTGAAATAGGACCAGACTCTTTGATAGAAAAATAAATATATAGTTTTTCCACCAAAATCAGCAGTGCAAATTTTCAGAGTGGAATACAGAAATTTTTGAATGGAATGTGGACATTTCTAACTTGATAGCATTTACCCAGTTCCACCCAGGACGCCACTGATGAATGCGAGAATATCGTCAACTTGAAGTGTTTATAGAAAAATTCGTATTGAGAAACATGCAAACATGCTCTAACATGAAGTCAGAAGCTGCTGGTTAATAGTTTAGGTACATCATACATTTCCAAAGTGGTCCAGGTGGACCCCCAGAGTTGCATGGTAGACTTAATAGAGTCTACGTTCCATATTCATCTAGAAATGCTATTCCGCAACTGTTGGTTAAGTGCGAAGAAGGCATAATATCCCCCTGCGGACAAGAAGAACCATGTATTGTATGTATTGTGCAAACGAAGATTCAAATTTGAAAAACCTAGGACCGGGTCCCCGCGACTCATGCCGAGCAATTGGCGCATTGCAGGACTTCTCCCGACTCTCCCCTGTATTTGATATTATCAGATTTTTGCTGACTTTTATTCTCATATTTCGTTTTTGTTCCTACTGGTGTATGCTACCATCAGAGCTGCTTTCCATTTCCACAATTTCTGAATAGAATACAACACTTTCGTGATTTTGCCATAGCTATAATTACCAGAACACTCTAAAGCAACAATAAACTACCACCTAATCAGTCGAATAATTCAGTTTATGAACGTCAAATCGAATCGAAAATGTAAACAGAACTCTTCGAACAGCTAAACAGCAAACATAACGATGCTGCCAAATTGACAGAATTGTCCTTGGCATACTCAAGCTGTTGGTACCATAGTAGGGGTGTTGTAGACCAATAATTATTCAACAATTTCTTCTTTATCTACTTAACTTATTCGAAAACTCATTATGTAGAATAGAAAAGACATATCTTGATCATTCTGTAATTGCTTTTCAATCTAAATATAACAGCAGGTAGCTTTTATTCAGAAAGTTTTACTTGGTATTACGAATCTTTCATTATATGTAAGTCATTTGCAATGATTTTATACCTGAAGAATCATACCTAATTACACAAGTACCTATCTGTTTCAATTGAAATATTGTATCTTTGTATTTTACTTGTGTGTTCAAAAACTCATCTGGCAAATGATAAGGTCGAACAAACTGATATTCTATTCACAATATATTTATTTTAAAGTTATTTCCAAGTGAAAGTAATGAGGCAATTGTTATTGAAAGAATTGTATACTTGTGTATGCAAATTCTACCTGTAATTATTACTCCACCTCTTTCGATAGTTTCCAAGAAGATTTATACTTGACACGGAAAATTATATGGAAGGAATCAAAAACTCAATTTTCACGGTGGATTTGTCTTTGTGAAAGGCATAATCGGTTGATTGATTTCGGAGCTACTCTCACTCAAACTGTCTTGTTTTTCTAAATTTCACGAAATTACACACCTGGTCAATGTCAAATTAGACAGTGGTTTTCGTCACTTCTTCTTTTCATAGGTTTCCCAAAAAAATTGAATTCTGGACAGTATTGTTGTTCTGGGCCCAAATAATCATAACCTTCGGAAGGAAAGAGCTGATAATTGAATATTTTTAGGATAGGTTTGGGACGTGAATATCTCAATTGAGTTTGTTAGCGGATCAAATCAGTTGAGATCGTACAATTAAACGATTTGGAAAAAAAATTCATGAGTAGACCAATTTTGCCATATTTTCGAAACTCATATTTTTCTTGGATTTCAATCTGGTTCTTACGGATTAGGGAGTAGAATATTTCTAACTACTTTCGTGGAAATCGTAGTTAAAAATGTTCTCCTTCTATATCGGAGATATCATGCAGAGCTTTTGTTTCTTTTTAATGACCGACCTTAAAAAAATATATAACTTAAGATTGAATATTTTCAAAATTTGAAATGGCCAAGGTAGGATTGTGATCCTTACTAGAGAATCGAATTCATAACGATTACAAAATAATTTATGTCCGTTATCCATAGACAGTTATTTCGGGTGATAATCACCAAAATTTATGAATGTACAAATGAATTAATAGCATTATATTTATATTGACCTCCAGAAGATTATTTAATACTCTGACCTGTGAATGATGAATTTCTAAACAAAGCATTGAAATTTTTCTGAGAAGAGGAAAAAAACGTCTAAACTTATTAGCCAATTTTGACTTAATTTATTGAAAATTACATCTACGTCGAATTACTGAAAGTTCTGAATACATGTTGTCGAAATACTATATTTTTGACCAATTTAAACATTTTTTATGTATATTTTCAAGTTACGTAACTGTACTATTCGAACCAAACGAATAATTTGGATACTTGCGTTTTCTTTACATACCGAAATAAATTGAGTGATCAACAGTACTTACCTGGACAATTTTATCTTCTCAGACTTCCGTTATTCGAATCAAAGATTCGATTTGAATTCTCGAACGCCACTCGTTTTATTCTGCTTCATATGTTCACGGCGGCACAAGTATAACAAAGTATATTAATTGGATTCAAACTTTTCTTTCAATATTATTTTGAAAATTTCGTTTATTTGCTTTTTTGTAAACTGTAACACTTAAAAAATTAAATATACATATGATAGGTATTTAGTACATACAATCTATACAAGTATTTACAACCCAATGTTTCAATCAGGTACATTGAAATACTTAACAATTTAAATTTCAAAAATAATAATAATACAATTATTTCACTGCCAAAATGCATGTTTTTCGTATTTAAAAAGAATACTACCAAATTGAAAATATACATTGTACAGGTTTCCCACATGTTTTGAGCTGATAATATTTAATGGTTTCAAATTTTTCAAATTCATTTTTCAATATATACACATGATTTTTGAAAAAAAATTTGAATATCTGCTCTAAATAGTACTCTCGCAAATTACACAAACGATGGGGACATTTATCAAATAATGTTATGTTTAAAGAATTATTTGTACACTTTCAATAAGAAAACATATCTAATTAGAACTAAATTATCACAAAAGGATCACGTTCGCGAGACAAGAACAATAAGATTTTAAATTTCAAAAAATCATTGAAATTAAAAAGAACCGTTCCTTATGACAACCACTATATGTATTCACACTATATACAGCGTTCCTCTTAATCATATCAACTTTTATCGGAAGTTAGCTTACCAACTTCTTCAGGCTGGTGCTGAGTTTGCCAACTTCTTCAGGCTGCTGCTGAGGTTCACTAACTTCTTCAGGCCTGTTGCTCCCCAGTCCTCGATAACTGCGATTATTTGTTCCCAGTTAAAAGGAACTGCACATTCACACAACAAAATTTTCCAGTTTGTAACCACTGATCCAAACATTCTGGATGGTACACATGCCACAAAACCGTAATGCCCTTGATTGATTTGAAAATAGCTCGAAGACACAGGTTGCAGTGAAAATATCCATTTTCAAGACCTTCAGAAACTATAATAATGCAATTAGTATGGTTATTTCAAAAGCAATCGAATGATCATCCTTACCTATCGCTAAACTTAGCCACCTGTTGTTTTCTTCCGTTTCTTCTTCCATTTCTACTTTCATTTCTTTTTCCATTTCCTCTTTCTTGTAAAATATCCCATGTTGGAACTTTCTCGATTTCACCAAATATTCACGATGTACACACTTTGAAAATTTGAATTCAAATGAAACCCTTAAGAAATGGTCAACTGGTTACCTTTCTTAACTTCTCGTTGTATATCGGAATATTCTCATTAGCCTTATCAGATGCTGAGAGGAGGGTTTCTTTTTATGTAAAATACCCCTTCAATAAAAATGACCATTTCTCTGAATGAATACACCAATAGAATCTAAGAAATGTAATAAAGAGGGGGTCAGGTAAAGAAAATGATGACTTATTTTGGAAGAGAAGAAGTGGGGTAATTTCAATATTCCTTCTTTACTATTAAAATTGGACAGGTACCTGTTGACCATTTGTAAAAGAGTTCATAATATTTGAATTTCAAAGTGTGAACATTGTGTCATCAATGAAGTTCTAACATGGGGTACTTGTACAAGAAAGAGGAAATGGAAGAAGAATTTGATATAGAAATTGAGGAAAGGTAAGGATGATTATTTGAATTGCTCTTGAAATATCGATATTAATTCAAAAATTTTAGTGTTTTCGAAGGTTTGGAAATTGGACGTTACCCCTGCACCCTTTGTGAGCAACCTATTTTTCACTCAATCAAATCATTATGGTGTGCGGACATGTGTTCCACCCAAATTGTTTAGAACATTGGTTGCAACAGAAAATTCATGTGTTCCAAGATGTGGAGTTCCCTTCACAACCACAAATATTATCAGTTGCAAAACCACAGCCTGTAGATGTTGAAGATAGTGAACAAATAGCTGGTCCCAGCCTGATATATTAAAATTGGTTGTATATTTATAATCATGAAATTAGTATTCAGAAATTTTTCTTGGTTCAAATAGTTTTTATATCTCTTTCTTTATATTCATTATATTTCGAAAAAAGCACTTTAATTAGGCAATGGGGTTAAGTAAACAATAGGTTTGATTTTTTTTCTACAATTTCTGAGTATAAAACAACATTTTCGTAGTTTTCCAATAGCTATAATACCAGAATACCCTTCACCAACAATAAACTGCCACCAAACAAGTGAAATAATTCAGTCTATGAACGTCAAATCGAAACGAAACTGTAAACAAGACTCTTTGAACAACTGGATAGCAACAAAACGATGTTGCCAAACTGACCGAATGGTCTGTAGCAGACTCTAACTGTTAGTATCATAGTAGGTTATCGTAGACCAATTATTCCAATACGGAATAAAGATACGACACAAGTTCGCAACGCCGAATCTTGTTCGCGTCCATAGATGCGTGAAGCCATCTTTAGGTTTACTTCCTACTCTGAGAACTTAAGGGAGCTATTTTGACCCTGAAACTATGTAGCCTGAAATTTCAAATCTCTAGCTCCATCCTTTCGGAAATAAGACAGCCAGACAGAATTAGTTTTGACGCTTCAGCAGTTAGTTGTATAAGACTATTCATCACAAAATTCAAAACTATCAGGCTTTTAGACAAAACTGTATCACGGTGTTTCCTCAGAAAAGAGCGCGCAGAAACGTCCAGAGCTGAAAACCCACTCAGTAATTTTCCAAGCTCCATAAGTTTCTGACTTCATGTCAGTACTTTCTCAGAATTTTTCATTTATAATGCAACGAGCTGCTGCGTCTTGCAGGCTACTTACTCAGGACAATGTATATACCACTATAAACAGTGAAGAGAAAGACCCGACATTATTCACCTACCGTGTTACAAAGTTATTACGCCAGGTTATGGGGTGAAACCAACGGTAAACGAAGTTACCATGTGAAACGACGCCATTTCGTGGAGAAAACAGAAGAGAAGTAAGCTATCGGCTAACATAGGTCTTCAGATTCTCGTTAAAGCCTTCGATCGATTGTATTTGGTGGAAAACTACGTTGTTATGTTGGATGCATTTGTGAAACCGTCGGGACATCGGAGAGAAAGAATTTTTGAAGAGGTATTTCAGGATTTTAAGCGCTCATTCTGGTTCTACTCTACGAGTGCTATACCGTTTTGTCCAAATGTCTGTAATTTTCGTATTTTGAGCCAAAAATGATCTCAAACGATAGGATTTGTCTCCCTGATGACGACTTCATGGCCAAATTCAATTCTGTTCGTAAGTTGGCACGATAACTTTTGAAGTTAGAGACTTGAAATTTTCAGGGTGAGTTCGGTTCCCAAATGCCTCGGTCAACTTCGTTAACCAGCTATATCGTTCCATAAAATATGGCCATTCAAAATATTTGTTCCTCAATATTTCAAGAGGATCGCAACAGCAGAACCCTAGAATTTTTTTTTTTAATTTCAAGTTTTTATAAATATTGCAGTTTTTGAACAATTTCCAGAATATTTTTCCGATCGTTCTGGAATTTTGCATTTATGTATTCAGTATCAATCTAAAGTTCTATAGGTACAAAAATTCGAGGTAATAGCTTATTTGCTTCACCAATGAACGAGCGCTCAAAAGCATATGCTGAGTGCTTTCTTAAATGTTCTTACGCTCACTTTGAAACCACACCTGACTTGTTCCAGTTGTTTCACCTTGTGAATTATTAATTCATCGTCAAAACACATCTGACTGTTTCGTTCTACATTTATTAAAAATGCTCTATTTTTGTTAAAGATACAGAGTTTTCAGAAAAACATTGAATTTCACAATTTCAGTATGACTACGAGAGTATTTCAAGTAGAAAACATAAAACGCTTAATGAGAAGTGTTTCCCTCGTAAACGGCTAACAGCTGCAATTCGTCTTATCAAACCCTTTAATGAAAGCTTCGATTCGATTCTATTATTCAATCAGAGCGTCACTAAGCAGCTGCAAATTTTCAGGAGTTGGTACTCGAGATCGAATTTTCCTCCCAAGAGCATCCCAAACATGCCCAATTGGGTTCAAATCTGGACCAATTTAATTCTTTGATATCAACCTCTGCCAAATACTTCCTGATGGTCCTAGCCACATGCGATCGGGCATTATCATGAATTAGCATAAAATCGTCGCCATAGCGCAATTGTTTAATTCAATGTTTCTTTGAACTCTGTACTTCAAACAGATATTAAGCTATCGTAATAAATTAAGAACGAAATTATCAGAAGATATGTCTTGATGCGTAAATATGAAATCAGACGGCGAAACAACTGAAACACAAAAGAGGTTACAGTAAGAAAACAGTTTTCGTTTCACCCAGTATAAAGAGGCGCACATCAAATTCTCTTGACATTAAAAATAAGTTTTTCTAAAAAACTTCATAGGTTTCCACTCCCAGTCTCTGAAACAGAAATAATTAAAAAAATTCTAATTAAGATGAAGTGTTCCTGCGAGAATCTTTGCACTTATTTGTTAAGAGCAAATTGGTCTTGAAAAAATTGTTGGCTAACAGTAAAACTGAAAAAGGAAATACATGAAAAGGATAATGTAACGTTTCGGTGTCTATATCAGACATCTTCTTCAGATAAACTATTAAATCTTCAAAATTGCAGTCTAATTGACATTGGAAGTTCAATACATAAAGATGTTAATTTATTCAATTTTGAAATTTCCTGATGTCATTTCTTTCTTCAATAAATCAATCAAAATACGATCTATTCCAACAGAACAATTGGCCAAATTATCTACTTCATCTAACAGTTCCAGTTCATCATATGATCTCCGGTATTTGAACATACATGATCAGCGATTTGTGGTCTTGCAATGACTCTATTTTTGATGTTGTTTTTATGTTCCCATTTTCTTATCTCTAAATGTCCTGATGATATTGTAAACACAATTTTTTGATATTTGTGTCTCATTCGTTTCGTTCTGGTTAGAATGGATCTCAAATCATTTTGTGTTTTGAAAACAGTTCTTATATGTTAGGCAACAATTTTTTCAAGACCAATTTGCTCCTGACAAATAAGTACAAAGATTCTTGCAGGAGCACTTCATCTTAATTGTAAATTTTTCAATTATTTCTGTTTCAGAGACTGGGAGTGAAAATCTATAAAGTTTTTCAGAAATGCAGGATCCTCCCAGAATATATTTCAATCGACATTAAAAACAAGTGATTGATTTTGTTTGAACTTACCTACAATTCAAAAAAAATTCAAATATCTAATCGGGCTCGAAATAACTCAAAATCTTTATGAATTAACAAAATTCCTCCATTTATTGAGTGGATCCATTATTTTGCCGATAAGTGTTTATTTCATTTTTGATGCAATTGAGTTGCTATATAATCAGTTCGAACAAAAATTTCAAATTTAACTTATTCGAATCGATCGTTTCAGTTTCGCATAACTCCTGCACGGTTCCGCATCGAACCGCACTCGGCAGCGGGCACGGAAAACTCTGGGAACTCTTCCCCGAATTTAATATTATCGCATATTTGGCGGGATTTATTTGCATATTCTGTTTTAGTTTTTAGCTTCGGCATTTCGGCTTCCTCGCGTCCTCTCGAGATCCGTTCACAAAATAATGGAACCTGTTTTGTGGTTATAAACTGGAAAGTTTCCAAATATTCGAGACTGTGTGTATACATCTGCTCCTGCCCAGAGCTTCTGTGATTTTCTCCCTACGCTATCGCTAGAGAGTTGGAAATTGCGGTTGGGATGTCTAACGGAAAAGTTGAATTTACAAATATTTTTATATACATTTCTGCTCGATAGTTCAAAGCACATAAGGTATCTGAACTAAGAACTGTTAAGAATGAGGGTAAATTTACATATGATTCACTATCGATCAAATGATAATTTGACATACAGGTAAATGTGAAATGAGTGAGGTCGAACCTTTATGTCATTTCTTGTAATTTTCCGGAATATCACAAAGATTTACAACAGTTTACTGAGATTCATAGGAGTTTACGGATTATAACAACACATTTACAAAACTTTTCCATGTTTTAACCGATGAAATTTTTACAATAATTCACATAAGGAAGATAGATTCGCCCAATTCGGTTGAGTATTAGATCGCCTGCGCCTTGCGTTTGCGTATCGGAGTTGGACACGTGCGTCCTGAAGTTCGCATTTGCTTCAATTCACCCTCAGTGATTCTCAATTATTAATTGGATTCTCGTCATCAGAGATAGGTACCTAAATGTATGTTTGTAATTATTGCTTCTTCAACTTTGTCTCCGTAGGAAAATATAATGAACACTGTTACCTTCATAGGAGAGAATCACGTTTTTTGGTCAGCACTCTTACTGTAATTTTATTTTATTATCTTCGCAGAATAGTAATAATTTGCCAAGTTCGAAATATTTGCGCAAAACTATAGACAATTGAAATAGTTTTTGCCAGAGATATTCTTGTTCTTGTTGTTATTGTACATTTCAAGAAAGATGTTGATTTCATGATACTGTAGAGGAAATCGTATATTGCCTTGAAATTTATGAATGTGTTTTTTCTGAATATATATATATATATATAGATTCTTTCGTGATTCTTTCAACCTGTTCATATCTCTTGTTTGAAATAAGTGAAAAAAAATTTTGTTATCATTTCTAAAATGAAGGTATCTTTATTTCAGACTACGAATATTCAACGATTATTCATTGAGGGCATCCTTATTCCAGGGCTAATACTTTCTGGGACATTCGTTGAAGTCTCCAATAAATGCCTCTTCTTCAACCTAAGGTACTCAAAGGGTATTTCCAAGACTCCACCTTGATGGAAGAGCCCGAAGTGTCACAAAAAGAAGCTGACAAAAAAGTAATGAATGAATTGAATAATAATTTTTGTATCAGTAAACTCTTGGGTGATGAACTGGTTTCATAATTTTCCCAGCGAAAATCAAGTTAAAACCAATTTTCTTACTATCATTTAGTCAAGATCAAGAAAACGACATGAACCTGGATTATTTATGAGTACCTAACCACTTCATTTGAAAAATTTCCCATGCCTAGTTGATAAAATATGGTTGTAATTTGAAATAATATCTGGTGAAAATTTCACGAAAACTTATTGTAAATTCACAAGCGATCACAAAAACATGCCTAAAAATCTGAAATAACCTTGCTACCAATCATAATAAAAAATGTGAATTTCACCAGGGGCCTATTGCACCAAAATACTTTGCAACTTTTCACTTTTCACTTTGCATTCTGACAAATTTCAAAAGTGAAAATTAATGATATTGCACAACATTTCTCCCAATATTTAGTTTCTACGAAGTGATTCTCACTTGGCACATGACTTTCCAAATCGCACTTTTCAATTATGAATGCGTTTCGTGCAATATAATTCATTTGAAAAGTGAAAAGTGCAAAGTGAAAAGTTGCAAAGTTGTTGGTGCAATAGGCCCCAGATCTGATATTTCTCAGAATTCACCTCGTGTGTCACAAGAAAGACGCTATATCACAAGGTGATTCTCATCGGTGCAAGTTCCTTCCACCGAACTTAAGTCATTGCAAGAGCCAACGAAATAAGGTTAGGTGGGGATTTGGGAGTAAAACGCCCTCGACTTAATTGGGAAGGAGATAGAATCGACGAGGCGCAAAGAACGTCGGTAAAAAGTCAAGGAGAAAACGGCGGAGCTCAGGCTATTGCCGAAAGACCTGATTTAGAAGACGGCCGCTCTTAGAGTAGAGTTGAGAAAATTAGAGAGTAGAGTGGGAAAACAACAGAGCTTAGAGTAGCTTTTACAGGCGAAAACGCGGAAGTAGAGCCGTCTTTTAGAAGGTGATTTTTTGGTCTACTACAACATGTAGAGTACGATTGTTTCTGGAGAGTTGTTTCTATTGGGAAAATTGAATTTTCTTATAGTTATCGGTTACATTCCATATAAATTAATGAGTTCAACTTTTTTTCAACTCTTGAACCTACACCAAAAAAATAGGTTTCATATCGGGACAATGTCGCCTTGGAAAGCATAATGAAGCATACGGGGAACACAAAAGATCTTAAGGTTGCAATGTGATGCAAGCTTCATAATTATCTACAATAGGGTGTATACCTTTAAAGTGGACAAACTTCGAGGGGTGATTACTGATTACACAAGCCAATTGCAACATAAATTGTCATATAACTTATTGTCGAATTGTCGACGGTTATAATTCAATTTAACATTTCTTGATTTCACGAAAACTGTCAAGTTTTTTCTATAAAAAGATATTTTTCGGTTTTTCTTATAGTCTCGTCAAATTTGACCACATATTTGGAAATGGCAATGAATTTGCTACAAGATTAAAGAGTCTGTGTACCGAAAACACTCTTATTGCAGGCGTGGTAAAGAAAAGAATATCACGATTCTGAAGTTAACAAAATCAGTCCTATTTTTGCAATGATTTTTTCGATGAAAAAGTAATAATTATGCACACGCTTTCTGATAAATGAAAAATACGTCATTCAGTTTACTTTCGAACGATATATCAATTTTTGTGCTATCTGCTTATTCTCTGCTATAACATCATGGCTAACATGATAACAACGAAAAAGTCTAAAAGTTCCAAACCTTAATTTGCTCTATGTTGCAAATCACTAGTAGAGGGTCTTATAAATGATTGTAACAACGCAGTTGGCTTTGTATTGCAGATTACCAATCTCTAACCAATCAGGGAATAGCATGATCACAGAATTCTCTGGTTTGAATAATCCAAAGCCAACTGCGCAGTTGCAATCATTTATAGAGACCCTGTATGATCACCTCTCGAAGTTTGTTCACCTTGAAAGTAGACACCTTGTATATCAATTTTAGCTCTCAAAAGCCTCTGACTCTACCACAGATTTTTCATCATATTTCTTCAATTTTGTTGATGTCCATGTTTCATTTTCTTAGAAAAGCATTGTTGATGAGACATTAAATATCGATTGAAAATTCCGTACCAAATTCTCCCCACTTCATAAGCACGTCAACCACAAAACAAGCTCGAAATTAATCACTACAAGCTGCTGAAAAAGTCGTGACCATCAAACTGCAACTTGACGGGACCAAAGTTACCTCGATAAATATGAACATGAAAATCGCTAATTGTACGTTATATTACATTGAATCATTCCCTGGATTAGGGTGACTGTTCGTGCCAGACAGCAATTCATCGCCTAAGCTGACAGCTTGTAATGAATAAAAATGGGCGGTATTTCCATCTTCCGTGGACGCAGAAGTAGTTTCCTCATATTTACGATGTTGAAAGTGGCAGTTCTGTTATTAAAAATGTAAATCACATCCCACTTCTGCAACGTCGAAGCAGACTTAGTGTCATTTCGCACCGGAAATAAGTTCTGCAGGGTCCATTGCAGGTCAGCGTGAGAATGGCAACATTGGAACATTTATCATTTGTTGCCAGCTCTGGTTGGTATCTTGATGCACTTTTGGATGTCGTGTATGTCTTCGTTTGGTAGTTGAATATACAACGTTTCATTGAATATGATTTATTTATGACTTCTCGTTATTTACAGATTTTTTGAGATATACAAATGCGTGGAATCAATTTTTTGTATATTTTTTACTAAGGGTTGGACAAAAAGAATTGACTAAGTACTGAGTAACGTCGAAGCTCTTTTCTATGGGATAATAATGTAATGAGAGTTCGCGGGTAATAGGGGTCACCCTCATATTTCCTAAACAGTATGCTCAAGCGACTAGTGAAAGGTTTCCTTATCACCACTCTAGTCCCCCGGTACTGCCTTAAACGCCGCGCGCCGGTCTGCGCTTGCGACGTCGAGATATATTTATTTTCGTTTTTGTGCTCTTTCGGAGGAATTTTACCTCGATACTAATTTAAAGTTGGATTTATTACTATATACGATAGGTCACCTTTCCTTAAGGGCAAGATGCTGTTCAGATTATGTTTGAAGGCTTTTTTTATTAAATTTTTTCTCATCAGCAAAGTTGTGGTTAATGAGAGTCAGGTGACACCCATCACCCTCAAGTGAGCACTGTTGCCCCAAGTTTGCATGTGGATAATGTTATTTTTATTGCAATCCAAAATTGCGATGCAGCTAGCAGTACATCAACTCTTAGCACTCAGCATATTAAATAAAGTTCACTCACCCATTCCTAGCACTTTGGAACGAATGGATTCACCAGTTCTGAGAACTTGGTGTTTCTGATTCTGAACCCGATATTTTAGCACTAGTTTCTGGCGAGTGAAAAGCAAAACGAAATAAGTTCTACACTGAATAATTCGAAATTACCATAGAAAATAATGGTTATGAATACAAACAAAGCCTACAAAAAACTTTCAAAACTCCGGTTAAGGATAACCTTAGAGAAAAAAAATGATCAAATTAGGAAAAACGTAGGTAACGAAAAAGGGAAAAGATGTAAAGGTCAGGGAAAAATGAGTAAATTACAAAAGAAGGCAAAGCACCAAGTAGCTACTTCAAGAACCCAATGAAACTTCTGTGTCAGATGTTGACCTGACGAATTATACCAAAATGATGAGAATGATGACTTAGAAGATACTGAAGAAGAATGTCTATGCCACGACTTCGACATCAATAAGGGGATGTGGTAAGGATGCATTTCATGTGGCCTCTAGGCATACACGATGTGCTTTTGGTGAGTTTCAGTTTTATCGGACGGTTTTGCCGTGGATGTGAAATTGGCTGGTCGAATATACGAACAGCCTCCGTCCAGGTGCTCTCCTCACCGATATGGCAAAACATTTGTCCACGTTAAGATTCAGGTGGTGCAGATCGAAGCAATCCTGGCAGCAGCAGTTTTCTCGCCAGCTTCACATCATCTGCCATCACCAATAGATCGTCTGCATATGCCATGTATCTGATCTTCTGATCGCCCAGGGAGATACCATTTGCTGCTCCAACTCTTATATCGACATCGAGTCGTCTTGCCTTGTACCTCTCCTGATCTCCTCCTCAGCACAAGAGATGATAGTTGAGGCATCTTTGTAATTGGCCATGAGGTATTGGGAAGTGTCTTTGTCGATGCCCTTTCGTTCTAGAGCTCTCTCTACAGTGTAACAGGTTGTCGAACGCTTTAGAGATATCGAGAGCAACTATGGCGTGACCCCATCTGGCTCTTTCCTTGGATTTAACAATAGTGTGGAGGGACATTTTGTTGTCGAAAACTCCATCCACACTAACGAAGTCCTTCTGGTTCATATTTATTGGTACCTCCATCAGTCTCGTGTTGACGATTTTGTTACATACCTTCAAATAAAAGCTCGAGATTTTAATGGGCCTCCAGATCTTAATGTTGAAGAGATCGTCTTTCTCCTTAGGAATAAAAATAGTTCTGCTGGAGTTGAGGCAAGCTGGCACTAATTTAACTGCAGCATAGCGTTGTACAGGAGCTTAAGTGTACACCTAGAGATCTAGGAAATCTGTCGTAGAGTGATACCATCCAGACCTGCTGCTTCCTGCTTGGTTGACTTTAGGGTTTCCACAAGTTGTTCTTCAGTGATAGGGTGGTACAAGTTGATGGTCTCAGCTCTAGATTTTATAGGAGCTGGATCGGGCAGAGATTCTTTGGAGATCATCTTCATGTATTATCTCCCAATATCATCTTTGGATGGCCTCTCTTGTCGGATATTAAGGTCCATTCCTTCGATGATCCCTTCGGCAAGATGTCTTCTATAAGTGGCCCATTTTCTCTAGACATCTTGGAAGGCAGCAGCTCTTTTCTTTCTTTTAGAGGTCGGTGGGGGTGTTGGACTCGACCTGTTTTTCTGACTCTGCCGTACTTTTCTATAATTTCGAGGGCATAGTCATCCAGGGCTTCCATCTTATTCCCTTTAGAGCATATTTCAGCAGCAGATCTGATATCATCCTCCTCCGTCTGATTTGAGGCCACATTGAGAATATACTACATCACAGGGTCATCCACTGTTGGTCGGAATCCCTCTGTGATTGGTTCTGGTCCAATAGGTCTCTTGTCCACAAGCTCATGTTGGGTTTTTTAGAGCCCTCAGAGAGGCTCAGGTCTAGCAGGTATTAACCTTGTTGAACTCTTCAATCAGAATTTGTCGAAATACTCAGACATGTCGATTTTTTATGACAGGAGGATCTTCGATACAAAGCTTGTTTTGAGAGGATTGCAACCCCATCAGTAATTCGAATAGGAAACGTGGGTAGTTTTGTGGCATTAATGTATGAACGGATTCGAATTTGTAATCTGCAGTTTATGTTATATAATGTGGATATTACCAAAATTAAAGGGTGTTTTTATGGAATTATGAAACATTTAATTTATGGAACACCAACTGCAGGTTGTTAAAAATTTGAATCCATACATTCCAGATGTCGTTGTTGAGTTATTGAGGGTGGATACTCTTGAATGAGACACTCTCTATAAGTGAATCTTAAAATATGTAGATGCAATGGTTCTCATTTGCCGTAAAAGATGAGGTGAAAAATCACCAAAAAACATCCATAACATCCAGTTATCATGAAATCAAAATCACCCAACTTCATTCTCCATGATTTATAAGCCAAGTATAATAATTACCTTCAAAATGAGTTAAATATTTGAGTGCAATGAAAGCAAAGTTGCATATTAGAGTGCGTAAATTATTTCCTGATTTCGTGCAAAACAATCCAACGGTTCACAAAGTACGCCTCTAAAACGTGTTATTTAATCCTTACCTGCTAAATTATTCCAGTCGGAAACTTTAACCATTTGTTATATTCCGAATCGATATTTCCACGAAATGTTTAGTACAATGATATCTATTTATATCGTTATGCTTCTTAAGAAATAAATGACAAGAATGATTTATAAGTTTCCGCATTATTCTCTTTTCCCATTTCCGTCGAGCGGGCTATATTTATTATATCTTTATCTGCATATGGAAGGATTCGAATCGAGTACGAGAGTTTTATTTTTCGTGGTAGGAGAAATATGGATCGTGATAGTTGAATTTGAAATGACTCTGCAAATTCACTCGATGAAAGGGTGTTCCTCGTGAGGACATATTTCTAGTGTTTCAAGAAGAGAACGCAATGTGAATGTATCCAAAATAATTTACATGTTGAAATATCGAAAAGCATTTGTCTATAATGAGACGAAGAAAAAATAGTACCCTGAAATATTGAATTTATTTGTAATCAAACTCTTTTACTATCTCTGTTCAAATGTAGGGATTTCTTGGTGCTTGAACTGACACTTTTCTATCAACTACATACTTCTCAAGAAATGAATAATTCTATATTCGAATCTCCTTGATTTTGGTTGAAAATCGAAGTTTTAGGTCAAAAATGAAACGGAATTGGGCATAAAAATAATTAAATCATATCAATTATTCAATCGTCATTTATGTCATTGCAGAGGAAGTTGTGAGATTGCTTCTTCTATTAAAATGAAAACATTTTCATGAAAAGCAATATTCTCAGAAATGAAGTGTGTCTTATTATATTTCCTGAAACTTGAAGCTCACGAAGCTATAAACTTCTAGTACATTATTTCATCAATTCATTTTATACACTTGACGTGAAATTCTGGATGATACTACCAGGGCTAAAAATCACCTGATAATGAAAATCAACTAAACAAAAATTGCATAATATGCATATTTCATATATCACATAAAGTACCTTGTAAGTGCGGTAATCCCTTCTTTGAAACAACTGTCCATTTTTCAACTTTTAGAATCAAAGAACATACAGAATTACTTAACTAAAAGATATTGATAAATCGAAGCATGTTTACAATGCTTTGAATGAAGACTATTACCCAGAGATTTGAGATTGGTACCAAATATATAAACGCAGAATCTCAGCGCAATCGGAATTACCTATAATCTGAAAATTATTCGAAAAATGAAATAAGTGAAAAATAAATAATTACAAAAATGAAATTCTATGGTTCTGATGATGCGATCCTGTTGAAATTCTGCATGAACATTAAGTAGGGTTGTTTTCATTCTCAAAATAAATTTCACCCGTATTGGATATTCTGTTCTGAAAATATAAAGCTTCTTCTTCCAATATTCCAATTGAATTCTCTATGGTTATGTTCACACTATGGCCACAAAATTTTGTATGAAGATTCAGTATATCAATATTCATACACAGAAAAAGTTTCACTCGAATCGGAGTCCTGTTGGGGAAATATAAAGATATATTTCTTTTCAATATGGATATTGAATTTCCATGGTTTTATTAAAACTATTGCCACGAAATGATCATTTAGAATATCCATCTCCATTCACAAAAAAATTCACTCGAATCGGATATCTTTTCATGGAAATATGGAGTTTCTTTTTTCAATATTCGAATTGAATTTTCCATGGTTCTGTTCACACCATGGCCACAAAATTTTTCATGATTCTTGTTATCAGCATTTTGCATTCGGCCGTAATAGTTCATTTCGATTAGTTTCGTATTTTCTGAGATATTGAAAAACAAAAATTTTGAATGGACAAATGTTATAGAACACCGATTTGGCTGGTTAACGAACTCAACCGAATCATTTCGGACCCGAACTCATCCTGAAAATTTCAAGTCTCCAGGACAATCTTTTCGAATGTTATTGTGCTAATGGACGGCCCCACGGACAGAATTGAATATGACCATGAAATCGTCATCAGTGAGTCTAACCCTATCGCTTGAGACTATTTCAAAAATTCGAAAATTACCCACGTTCGGGCATTCGTTAAAGTAGAACATCAGTGAATCATCTGTTGATTTCGAAACAATATGTACTCCAATGATAAAATTCAGCTCGAAAATGATCAGATAAATTGTTTGACAATTGATTCAATCAAAAATAGATCAAGGTCATCGATATTTGTTTTCTGAGAATTGTTTAAAATGACAAGTATTCTCAAAGAATACCGAAAGGTACTTTTCTGAAAGTAAGAATTTTAAATTGTTTTTTCTGATTAATGGAAATAGCACAAAAAATATTCAACATTTTCAGACTTCTCCATAAAAATATTAATGGAAACAAAATTATAATTAAGAACCCTTATCAACGATCAACAGTAACCTACTTTTAAACAATACCAGTTAGTAAAACCAATGCATGATTTGTTGGCGCGATTAGACGATTATTGGAAACTGCAATCATAAATCAGCAATCAATGAAAACCCTAGATTATTGAGCAACGTTAACCCTTATATTGCGTGCGTGATATAAATTTCTCGAATTTAATAAACCACCTGAACAAGTCCGAACTGAATTTCAAAATCTCACACCAAATCCTCATGTGATACGTGCAAATTAGGTCGAAGCAAAATTGAATGATTTATGATAACACTAAAATATTGTCGCCCTGGAGTTGGCTGAATAAGTTATGTTGGCTGCGACTTTATCGAACTCACTAACCCAATTCTCCCAATCTAGATGGAAACGAAAGTTCCGCTAAGAAAATAACGCGAACATTATTTTTCACCTGGAAATTTACTGTTGAAATATTTCGATTCTATCTGTCTTGATACGGTAGATCGATTGAAAAAATAATACTTTCATTACGAACAACGTATAAATTGGCTTAGGTTGGTAAGTTGATTAAGTTTAATCGGACTTAAATATATCGGGCATTATTTTTATTGCGTGCAGGTTACGAAACGCTACACCAATGAATTTGCTTAAAGGGTGTTTTTTTCGAGGTATAGAACTTTGAGTTGGCATTACTGTTCAAGATGGCGATCGATTTAACAGCTGTCAAGTGATTTATTCTCAGTGTGGTTTGGCAATTCATCATGAATAGACTCACGCCTAAACAACGCTTGCAAATAGTGCAATTGTATTTCGAAAATAATGGTCTCGTATCGCGAACTACGTCAGTTTCCATCGTCCATCAGAGCAGTTAATTCGATTAACCATGGAATGTTTTCGCACTTCGTTTACTCTTATCGATAACTTGCATCCCCAGAGACGCCGTACGGTGCGCACAGAAGAAGCTATTGCTACTGTAGAGCGTAACATTGAAGAAGACCCGAATGAGTCCATCCGCCATTGAGTACTTATAGGAATTGGATCTGTGTCCATCAACTTTATGGAAGATTTTGCGTAAGGATCTTGATTTGCGTGCTTACAAAATCCAAATCTTGCAAGAATTGAAGCCAAACGATCATCTAGCAAGGCGCAGATTCGTCGAATGAGCCCAAAACGAGATTGCCGTTGTTCCCGATTTCCATAAGCGAATTTTGTTTAGCGATGAAGCGCACTTCTGGTTGAATGGCTACTTCAACAAACAAAACTACCGCATTTGGAGTGAAGCTAATCCTCAAGTTTATGTCGAAACACCGTTACATCCAGAAAAACTGACTGTTTGGTGCGATTTATTGGCTGGTGGAATCATTGGTCCGTACTTTTTCGAAAACGATGATGACCAGAACGTAACAGTCAATGGTGATCGGTTAAGAGCCATGATTACTAACATTTTCATTCCTGAATTCAACAACCATGATATCCAGGAGTAGTTGTTCCAACAAGACGGAGCAACATGTCACAGAGCTCGTGCCACAATCGATTTAATGAAAGACACGTTTGGTGATCGCCTCATTTCACGTTTCGGACCTGTGAACTTGCCTCAAAGATCTTGTAATTTAACACCACTAGACTTCTTTCTGTACGGCTATGTAAAGTCATTGATTTATACGGATAAGCCACAAACGCTTGACCATTTGGAAGATAACATTCGCCGTGTTATTGCTGATAGACGGCCACAATTGTTGGAAAAAGTCATCGAAAATTGGACGTCCAGATTGGACTATATCCGAGCCGGAAATCATATTTGAAATATTATGCCACAAGATTATCTTTCGGATTAATAAAATCCATGTCAATCGAATAATCTAGCGTTGTTTTATGGCTATTGTTGAAATTCTATACCTCTAAAAAAACACCCCTTACTTCAATGAACTTCTAATTACATACACACATCGTCAGGAGTCTTGGCCCCCTCTATCAACTCTCAACTTGAATGTAACAGAAAAATATAACAAGTGCGAAATCTAATTATTTGAATGAAAACGATAAGCTTGCAAAAATATGTTTCTGTTTCCGGAAAATACAGGTGTATGTACCTATTCGAAATTATTCAGTTTTCAGTCATCAACGATAGTTGTAGTTTCGAGAATATTTGGTGAAAAATGCTGGGAACGGGCAAAAAAGTAGCTCACCATCAAGAAGCTTATTCGAACCACCAGATGATACATTGTTTGAATAGTCCACGGACTTCAGTAAGTCGCATTGTGGCCCTTTTCGTGTAAACAGGCCGCTTTGGCTGAAGACTGGTACTTGGTCGACCCAGAGTAACACCTGCGAAGGAATACTATTATATCGCAAATTTTACTCGGAGAAATCGAACGATATCTAACAGCCCCTCGTTGCATTTTTGAGGATCTAAAGACGGGTAATCTATAACCCAATAGTACCTACCATAAAGAGACGGTAGCATTCCTCGAATTAAAGGGCTAAAAGACCTTTGAGGGTAGTTCAGCTATCTTCTATCACAACTGAAGCGCAGAGTTTCACACATTCTAACTTTTCACATGAGGAGGTTCAAAAGCTGTAATTCTCGATTTTCATTCTGTGACGAATTTCATCAAGTACCATCGTCTCAAAGTATATGATCAATTCCAAAACCTCTTTGAACTAATTAATTTTTCGAGAAAAATTGACCCATTTTCCCTTTTCAATTATGTAAAAAATTTAGAGGTTGATGAGGATAGTAAAGGGTACAACAAAAAACCTTCAAAAATGCTTAAGAATTTAGTAAAAGTGGAACAAATCGACCTGTTTCAGAATTTGTTGCCAACTATTTTTCTTCTGAGAAAATGAATTTGGTCCATAATTTCGATGCGCACTATACCTACAGGGTGAGCCATCCATAACTTTCCAACCTGAATTCAACTCAGTTTGATATCACTACCCCTCTAGCAGCAACCCCTAAAAAGGGAAAATTGGTCGAGCAGCACCTTTTTGGAAAACTAATTCAATTTTCTGCATGAGTGCGCATTCGTTTGAATTGAAATAATTGCTGTTGGGGTAGCTGCTAGAACGTTAGTGATATCAAAATCATTTCAACACACCAAAATGTCCTCCTTCGAATAAAATTAGACTTGTTCGATGGTCTCCCATCTCAAAGATCCAAATTCGGCGAGTGAAATTATTGATAAAATACGGAGTCGCTCTGTAAATGAAGCGATAACAAAATACACTCATGCACGTAATTGAATTGCCTTTCCAACAAGGTGCTGCTCTAGCTGTTATGCGTTGCGGCTAGAGCGGTAGTGATATCAAACTTATTTGAACACTCTTATTTGTCTCTATTTCAAGAAAATTTGCCTGTTCGAGCGTTTTTTCGTTATCCCATCCCAAAGCAAATTCGGGGTGGAAAGTTATGGATGGCCAACCCTGTATGTTCAAGTCATGTATGAGAGAACAAATTGATAACCAATAGTACGTCTAATGAATTGACCAGGGACTGAATTTTTCATCGCTAGGCGAAAATATAGATGGACTTTCGAGCCGCCGGATTCCCACCATCAATCAATAAATTAAGGCATCATACAGCTCTCCATGACATCTCGTGATTTATGCGGAACAGGACCTTTACAGGAAAATGTGGATGGCTAAAAAGTCCATTGGCAAATGATAAATCAACATAGTTTTTCAGTGGTTTAACGAGATCGGGCAGCAGTTTTCCACAGAATGCCAGATTCACATTCTCTTTTGATAAACTGCAGGAAGCTACCTTGTGTCAGCAGAATTAATGTCCTTTGAATGGGTCGTCGTGTCAAATAAATTACAATGAAAGCAGAAATTACAGAAATTTATCGAAGAAAATTCTCAATAATTTTTCATGTGAAAAATTAGGAGCATGATGTAAATGAGTTTTGGAGCTACGTCTCATAATTCAACTGACGCAACGATCCCAGTGACAAACACCTGAATTAACCGAGATTATGGGGGGTTATTAGTCGAGAGAGCTTCGTGAAACAAATGAGTCTATTTTTGTATTTTGGAGAATGGAATTGATTGAAAATTGGATGATTAATATCGAGTCTATTCACGCTTCATTCAATGGAAAATTAGTCTTATTTTGAGTAATTTTCTGGTGTATCTATTTACCTTGTTGAATATAATAGTGCAATTATATTTCTGATTCGCACTGTTTCCATTCCTATTTTTTTACACCAACGGCTGAACGCGAAGGAAATTATTTTCAGAAGGATCAACATGGAATTTTCATTGTTCCAGATTTGAACAATGAATTTTGATTTATAAGAGAAATGAATGAAAACAAAATCATTCGGGATATTTAAATTAGATTTACTGCTTTTGTGATGAGAACAAGCATCAAACGGCTATTTTCTGAAAGAAAATTAAAGTCGAAATAAATTACAACATACAAAATGAGGACCAAGGTGAATAAAGCAAGTGAAAATATCAACAATGAAAGCAGAGTATAAAATTTATCAATTAAATTCAACCGACATTTAACTGAAACCAATCATAGCTAATCTCTTTCAAACGTAGGACAGCAAGGTCTGTATAACCCTTCGTCATCTTGAAAACGTGTCCCAAGTGGATAAAACTGATATCAAGATAACACGTAATCAAAAAGCATGAATGTTGGTGCCAACAAAAATCCCAGTTGAAGATGAGTATTTTTGAAATTGCATGTTTTTTTGAAAGAATATTACTCAGAATTGTGTTTCTGCAGTTTTCCACAAGAAATATTGACGCCCGAATGGTATTTGACCAGACTATTTCATTAGTGAGTGTTACGTCGTGACCATATTGTTCATTATGAATTATGTTTTTAAAAAATTAGTGACCTTATGACAAGCTATGTCAAAAATAGACAGCCGAATAAAAATTGAGTGAATAGACACGTTTTTCTCAATACGACATAAACAGACGAGTTTAATAATTTACAGTGAGATTATTCCGCATGGATAATGTATAGGTATTAATTTGATAACAGCAGTCAAGTTTCGCCGCTGTTGAAATCAAAAAACTGCTGACAGCTGCGATTTTTCCATCTAGAAATCAATTGTTATTCAAAATTGCACGTTTCTGATTGGTGGAAATTAAGACTGTTCAGTACAAATCTTACCTTTTCAAGCTCAGATAATCTGGAATTTTATATCTGCCACCAAAAAGCAAGAAATTTGCCATATTGGATTAAGTTGAAATTTGCAACCACCTCAGTAACCAAGAATAAAACTCCATAATGAACAGACAGTGGAATTTTCCACTTTTTTGAAATTCTGAAGAAATAACTTGACAAAACATTCATAAATATTGTCATACCTACAATTTTATATACTATTTTGAAAATGTAGTAGTACTAAGAAAGTAAGAAACTCAGGAAACTGTTATACCTATTGAGAAGTAAACGAAATGATTTCATCAATCGTATTCAATGAAGTAGGGTAAAAACTATAGTGATTGACACATTAAGAGCATGGATACTTTCAGTAGGCGAATTCGGTTCATTATTTTACTGTGACACTAGTTGATTGTTGCTATTTTGGTATCACATTCAAACTTTCAATGAATATCGATTGAATATTAGAGGAGCCACCAATTTCGTCCAAATTACATATTTGATAATCATTGACATACTTCGATAGTGATTGACATACTTCGATAGTAATTGACACCCAGTATGATAGTCATTGACATAATTTCATCTCGATCTTGCATCAATTTTGGGTATGATATCAACCTTCTTTTTCCCACTCATACATCTTCTTTATATGGGTGAATGAGAATTTCATACTAAAAATACTAGAGAAATAAGAAATTTCAGGAAATTTTATTCCATATAAACAAAAAAAGTAAAAAAAGTAATACTTAGTGATCTTCACATAACTAATGATGTGATAAACTATAAGTGCTATCTGGGGTTTTTTCATCTGCCTCCACATATTTCATAAAAGTTTATTTCTATCTGAGTCCTCAGGTTTTCATTGTAAAAACGACATCATTAGATATTTGGCGCGAGATTTTACAGTACCTAGTGTGAATAACTGTATATGTAGAGTTCACTCAAGGATAGCTGCTGCACATAATTGCGTATATTTTTCGATTTTGTTCTGTTTCATATTCGTTAGAAGTTTTCTATTATTTGAAAGGTTCCAAGGAATATTTAATATATGTTAGTAAACCTTTCAATGATTTATATATTAAGGTTGAACCCTAGTCGATCATTGTCTGATGTACTTAATATTATTGTCATATGGTTTAACCTTGATATAAAAATTATTGAAGGGTTTACTCACATCGATTAAATATTTCTTGTAATCTTCCAAACAATAGAAAACTTCATACGAATATAAAACAGAACAATATCGAAAATTATACGCAATAATATGCAGTCGCTATCCTTAAGTGACTAACATATACACTTATTGACACTACTGTAAAATCTCACGCCAAATATCAAATGATGTCGTTTTCAGGAAGACCATCTGAGGAAATTGAACCTGACTCAAATGGAAAAAATCATTCTGAAATATGTGGGGACAGATGAAAACACCTTAGATAGCACCAATAGTGTCAATCACTATCAGGCAGTCAACAACTGAACCTCTCACCCTAGGTACCACAAAGTAACGGACGACTCTTTCCAATAAACGAGTACGCGTTAATCCACATTTGTGATTTGAAATCGCCAATTTTACTGTCCACATTCAAAGTTACACCCTTCACTCAATTCATTACAGGAATTAATGTCTAATTTGGGATACTCAGTTGATAAACGATACCAATCAAAAAATCGCAAACACGAAAAACGCCAACCGAGCAAAATCCCGTGATTCAGCTAACATAACTCCTAGTAAACCACTTGTATTCGAGAACCGAAACGGACATTGGAAATTTCCCCACTAAAACCGGATGTTATGATATCCAATATGTTCAGGGGGATATTCATGGCAACTACTCCGATTTCCGGGACCATTTAGGAAAACAGTTTCCGAAAAATGATCCGGAAGAGATCCCAAGCGAAAAGCTTCATCCTCCTGCTAAGCGACAACGTAATAGGGTTGGGAAATGGGCATAGAAGCTATACCAAGTGTGTGTAAAAGCCTCGGGATATTAATAACACATAACCACAAATATGTTGCAGAAATGCTTTCAACTCCTGCTCAGCGTTTGTCGATGTTTACAAACAGCAGTATATAGGATCTGAGGTTGAAGTCACTTGATAATATTGGCTGAATGGTGTTCATTGGGATATCGTTTTTGTTGGGTTAGTGGATTTCTCAGTAAATGGGTTACGCAGAGCCGGACCGTGGGCGTGGCGAGGGAGGCATTTGCCACGGGCGCAAACGACCTACGGGCGCAAAATGTGAAATATGATATATTTCATTTTAAATCAAGATTGACAACAAGCTCTATATTTCAAAGTGGCGAATTTAACAGTTTATGAAATTGAGAAACAAACAAAATCCTAGAAAATTATACATGGCGAGAAACACGACTCGCGGTGCATTGTCCATTACCTTAAAATATGGGAGATTATTGTCAATAAAAGGTTCTTCAAAATGAAGGGTTTTCGAAAAAGGGGTGTTATTTCGAATAGCCCGCTATTTCGGTAGATATCACGTTTGAAGCTGTCATTTTTTGACATTTGACAAGTATAAACTACGTCATTAATAAAAATGGAACGATACACGCTGCAAGAACGTATTGAAATCATTAAAATTCACTATAAAAATGGTGGAAAATGTGGGTCGTCGGAAGCACTTTGTCGGGCCGCAATGAAGAAATTGGTGGAAAAATTCGAGTTCTTGGGACAAGTTTGTGATGTGAAGAATAAAACCCGTGCACGTCGCTCGAGAACAGCCGAAAATATTGCTGCTGCCGCCGAAAGTGTTGAAGAAAACCCAGATTTGTCCATTCCTCATCGTTCTTTGGAATTAGGCATTCCAAAACGTCATAACACCGTATTTTGCATAAAGATTTGGGTCTTATGGCTTATAGAGTTCAGTTAACACAAGAACTCAAACCGGCCGATCGTGTCTTTGCTGATTGGGTCGTTGAAATGCATGAAAATGATCCGGAATTCCATCAAAAAATCATCTTCAGTGATGAGGCCCATTTCCACCTCGGTGGCTTCGTCAACAAGCAAAATTGTCGCATCTGGGGCTCGAAAAACCCAAGAGTTAATGTTGAAAAGCCTCTCTATCCTAAACGTGTGACTGTTTGGTGCGGTTCATGGTCCGGCGGAGTCATTGGACCTTACTTTTCGGAAAATGAGGCTGGAGCAACAGTTACGGTGAATGGATTGCCCTATCGAGAGATGATCAATGATTTTTTATGGCCGAAATTGGATAGTACTGATCTGGACAACGTTTACATTCAACAAGACGGCGTTACGTGCCCCACAAGCAACGAAACCATTGGTCTTTTGCGGGAAAAGTTTCCGAACCGTGTTATCTCTCGAATAGGTGATTACATTTGGCCACCGCGATCTTGTGATTTAACACCTTGCGACTTCGTGAAAGAGAAGGTCTACGCCAATAGCCCAGCGTCGATTCAAACCTCAAAGATGGAATTCGTGAGGCTATCGAGGACATAGGGCAGCCACTTTGCGATTTGGTTATGGAAAATTTCATTAAAAGGATATGGTCCTGTAAGCGTGGTCGTGGTGGTCATTTGCTTTATGTTATTGTCCACTATTAACGGCATAGCTTCTTCTTCATAATGAAATAAACATCCGATCATTTTTTTTTTTGAAAAATGGCTCTTTTCTTTTAGTGTCAAAATAACACCTTTTATTGAAAAACCCCTTATAATCAATAAATGTCAATTATGAAAATCATATATTCATTGAAAAATAAATTTCTTCAAGGGCGCATTTTGAAAGTTTGCCACAGGCGCTTGAATCCTAGTTCCGGCTCTGGGGTTACGGGTGTTTCGAGACAGGGTTACTTTGAAACGCAAGTTCTCGGAAAAAAGACGATTAGCCAAAATAATTCTGAAGGCACATGAGGCAATCCAGCAATCCTGTAGTGGTTTGGAAAAACATCAGCTCAACTTGTATTTACCAATAATTATTGAGTTTATAATTTTATTTCTTGAAATTCATTTTTTTTCGAATTTGGTACACCTTGGAAACATTGATATGAGAAGACTAACATAGAAAAATGAAAATTCCCAAACGAAAAGCTTCATCCTCCTGCTTATCGACAACGTAATAGGGTTGGGAAATGGGCATAGAAGCTATACCAAGTGTGTGTAAAAGCCTCGGGATATCAATAACACATAACCACAAATATGTTGCAGAAATGCTTTCAACTCCTGCTCAGCGTTTGTCGATGTTTACAAACAGCACTATATAGGATCTGAGGTTGAAGCCACTTGATAATATTGGCTGAATCGTGTTCATTTGACATTGTTTTTGTTGGGTTATTGGATTTCTCAGTAAATAGGTTACGAGTGTTTTGAGAAAAGGGTTATTTTTAACTGCAAAGTTCTTAGAAAAAAAGACGATTAGCCAAAAGATTTCTGAAGGCACAGCAATCTTGTAGTGGTTTGGAAAAACATCAGTTCAACTTGTATTTCTCGATTACTATTGAGTTTATCATTTTTTCATGAACTTCATTTTTTTTCCTATTTGAAAGACCTTGAAAACATCGATCTGAAAAGAATAACATGGGAATCTGAAAATTTCCAAATTAAAAGGTTCATCCTCCTGCTAAGCGATAACGTAATAAGGTTGGAAATGGTCATAGCAGCTATACCAAGTGTGAGTAAAAGCCTCAGGATATTAATAAGACATAAACCACAAATATGCTGCAGAAATGCTTTCAACTCCTGCTCAGCGTTTGTCGATGTTTACAAACAGCAGTATATAGAATCTGAGGTTGAAGTCATTTGATAATATTGGCTGAATGGTGTTCATTTGATATTGTTTTTGTTGGGTTATTGGATTTCTCAGTAAATAGGTTACGAGTGTTTTGAGAAAAGGGTTATTTTTAACCGCAAAGTTCTTAGAAAAAAAGACGATTAGCCAAAAGATTTCTGAAGGCACAGCAATCTTGCAGTGGTTTGGAAAAACATCAGTTCAACATGTATTTCTCGATTACTATTGAGTTTATCATTTTTTCTTGAACTTCATTTTTCTTTTCGAATTTGAAAGACCTTGAAAACATCGATATGAAAAGAATAACATGGAAATCTGAAAATTTCCAAATTAAGAGGTTCATCCTCCTGCTAAGCGATAACGTAATAGGGTTGGAAATGGTCATAGCAGCTATACCAAGTGTGAGTAAAAGCCTCAGGATATTAATAAGACATAAACCACAAATATGTTGCAGAAATGCTTTCAACTCCTGCTCAGCGTTTGTCGATGTTTACAAACAGCAGTTTATAGGATCTGAGGTTGAAGCCACTTGATAATATTGGTTGAATGGTGTTCGTTTGGATATCGTTTTTTGTTGGGTTACTGGATTTCTCAGTAAATGGGACACGAGTGTTTTGAGAAGAGGTTATTTTGAAACTCAAGTTCTCAGATTAGTCGAAACAATTCTGAAGGCACAGAAGGCAATCCAGCAATCCTGTAGTGGTTTGGAAAAGCATCAGTTCAACTTGTATTTCTCGATAACTATTGAGTTCATTATTTCATTTCTTGAACTTCATTTTCCTTTTCGAATTTGGAGACCTTGGAGACATCGATCTGAAAAGAATAACATGGAAATCTGAAAATTCCCAAACGAAAATCTTCATCCTCCTGCTAAGCGACAACGTAATAGGGTTGGGAAATGGGCATAGAAGCTATACCAAGTGTGTGTAAAAGCCTCGGGATATTAATAACACATAACCACAAATATGTTGCAGAAATGCTTTCAACTCCTGCTCAGCGTTTGTCGATGTTTACAAACAGCAGTATATAGGATCTGAGGTTGAAACCACTTGATAATATTGGCTGAATGGTGTTCGTTTGGATATCGTTTTTTGTTGGGTTACTGGATTTCTCAGTGAATGGGTTACGAGTGTTTCGAGAAAGGGTTATTTTGGAACGCAAGTTCTCAGGAAAAAAGACGATTAGCCAAAAGAATTCTGAAGGCACAGAAGGCAATCCGGCAATCCTGTAGTGGTTTGGAAAAGCATCAGTTCAACTTGTATTTCTCGATAACTATTGAGTTCATTATTTCATTTCTTGAACTTCATTTTCCTTTTCGAATTTGGAGACCTTGGAGACATCGATCTGAAAAGAATAACATGGAAATCTGAAAATTCCCAAACGAAAATCTTCATCCTCCTGCTAAGCGACAACGTAATAGGGTTGGGAAATGGGCATAGAAGCTATACCAAGTGTGTGTAAAAGCCTCGGGATATTAATAACACA